>PITA01003478.1:0-138880 GCA_004023965.1 Spilogale gracilis | reverse complement strand
AAAAAAAAAAAAAAGAAAGAAAGAAACTGATAGTTGAACAGGAACTTGATGGCCAATTAGCCTAGGTTCTCTCAACTGTGGAAATAATTTCTCCAACCTCCATGACTAATAGTTCTCTAATTTCTGATGGTGTATTTCCACACTGGGGGCTAATCCCTCCATGGGATAGATTTCTTTTTGTTAGACTGACAGCTTTAACTGCTAGCGATTTCTTCAAATTGAAAAAAGTGCTCTTGAATTCCTCGCAGTGGTTCTAACTGCCCTCTGGAACAACACGGAAAGCATCTCCCGTGAGAATGAAGGGTTAGATTCAGGTATTTAGCATGTTTGTTAAGATGCCATTGTATTTTCTGAAAAATACATTCTGGAATACTGAGGAATAAAAAGGACATTTAAAAAATGAACAATGAATAAGCAAAGAGGAAGAAGAAAAAAAAATTCTTTATATGAAGGTAGCAACTAATAAGCTTTTAAGATCCAAACAAGGGAGGAAGAAAAGAGATGAGAAAACACCTGATGCTACAGTCAAGATTTAGTCACATGGGAAAGCTCAGGTGACCCAATGTTCTTAGAGAAACTCCCCTGCTCTACAAAGAGAAGACAACATAAAAGGTTGAGAGAACAATCAGGTAATCTCAGCAACAAGCAGCAGTTAATAGAGAGGGAAATTCTGAAAGACTTACGGACAAGTTTCTATGAAGAACTAAGGCGGCAGAATTGAGACTGTAAGACATAGGCTGTGAAAGCCTGGGTAGTTCCATGGAAGGACAGGGAGACAGAAGAGAGGAGGAGAAGGGAAACACTGCCATTTGTCTTTCAACCTTCAGTTTGAACTAAATTTATCTTAAGATGATATTTGAGCTTCAATGCAGAGCTAGCTGTTTTATCATCTAACCATGATTATGAATAAAAATAAATCACTTAATAAATAGAAATAGGTATAGATTTCAGGGTCCTAAGTAATTCTGAAATATTCCCTATGGTTAATTTACCATCACCTGAAAATATGCATATAACTCAGTTCTCTGAAAACAAAGTCTTGTCTCCCTATAGACAACTTTCAAGCTGTCATTCTTATGTAGCATCCATAACATTGCCCCCTCAGCTGTTTATTTTAAGCAGTGTCCTTGGATTTTCCTACTACTCCATTTATAACTGGTTTCAGTCAAAACTGATGCTCTTAGTTTGCTGCCATTTTGGGGGCTGATGTGAAGAAACCACCACTTAGAAACAGTTACTACTTCATTAAAGTGGGTTACAATTCAATCAAGTTCCTATAGGGATACATGAATGCTACCTGCATATGATGTTGGGATTTCTTGAGTCAAGGAATAGTTAGAGTTAACTAGTACATAGTTAAGTAGTACACACTCCCTTTAATTGATACTTATATCATGTAAGTGTGCATAAGAAATGTCCCATATTTGGAGTTGTACTAAGAAAAGTAAGCATATTTGTATAATAAAACACCTTCTCAGTTCCGTTCATATTTATTTTTGATTTTATACATGCATTTCTTTCTTTGATAATAGACATTGCTTAATTTTTAAATTTATTCAAATAATGAATATTTCTTTACACATGATATTTATCTATATTGCTTTCATGTAATATGATCCTAAGGAAGAGAATGTATTAATTTCAATAGTTTACTACATTATAGAAACCACTGTATTGAATGGACCAGTGTGCAACAAATAAATAAAACTTTATCAAAAATTATATATCCATGAGTGACTTATATATGTGATTATCAATTAAAATTACATGCTTTCAATGACCACAAATTTAAAACAATTGATCTTAAATATATATATATTTAGATACACACACACACATATACATATATATATACACATACATATAAATGTAAACACACACACACACCCCACATTATTAATGTACTTTTAACTAATAATTTCAAATATTTGGACAATCGGCTTTGATTTCAGAGAACTTTAATCATTTAAAATAAAAAACACTTTTTTATTGAACAAAATTATTTTAGCAGTTGAGTTTAGGTAAAACAAATAGAGTAATGACATTTAATTTAGGGATCACATTGTAGAGGAATATAACTGAAAGTTTTAAATTTACATTTTGGGTTAGCCATGCTTCTAGAACATCTGTTATGCTATTATGACAGGTGTTTATTAATATGGATGTCTAATCAAATCTCTTGGTTGCTAATAGCTTGGCAATTCAACATCTAAATATTGTCAAAATCTTGATTATACATTGAAAACTGTGGATAATTGATTCAAGGCTGTTTCCCTTGACTAGATTAAAAAATTAAAACCTGTCCTCTGTACTCTCCTTGAGAATCTCAATACTTTTCTGAGATTTCTAAAATGTTTCAGTAATGAGTACTTGTAAAGGGATAAAATCCTTTTATAAGTCAAGATGTGACTTGATTCAAATTTCTTTGGGCCCTTTATTTTTCAAATAAAAAATGAAATTATTTTTAATGCCCTGGGCTGGGAGTGAGTTCATAGAGGACAATAAGGAACAACGCATACAATTTATATAAATAAATACACACACACACACACACACACACACACACACACACACACAGAGAGAGAGAGAGAAAGGCCTATAGAAAATCCTTTTAGGTACATGCAAGCTCAGATTTTAAAACTAAATTTGCTTAAAATTATATAATAAGTTCTGAGTAGTAGGAGTCTACAAGAAGCAATTTGGTAGCCTCCAGCATTTTGGTTGAACAACTTCAATGGATGGCATTTACATCTTAGATCCCAAGTTGGAATTTCTTTTTAAAAACAAAGGGCATGACACACATCGCAAGTAAATTTCTGTAGTAATAGTATTAAATGGAACTATTTGAAGGTCTGAAACTTAATAATTATAGATTCTAAAAGTTTAGAATTTATTTCCTTCTGGCATAGTATATTTCTGTCAGTTCTACGAAGATGTTTGCCTTTTTAGCTATAATAGTTGAATATGTGTTTTTGGTCCAATATCAGGACCGTCCAGTAGAACTTTCTGCAATAATTGACATGTTTTCTATGCTCTCCAATATGGTAACCTAGAAAGATGTGTCTGTTGAACATCTGAAATATATCTTGTATAACTTGTATAAAACACTGATTTTTTAATTATATTAGTTTCAATATATATAGACATGTTTGTCTAGGAGATACTGTCCGGGATGGTGCAGGTCTAAATCATATGCTAGGACTTTAATAAAATTTGCTCATTGGAGTTTAGAATAAGGATAAATTACATAGATGCCTGTGTTAGAATTCTTGATTTTTTTAATCTATTAAAAGGAAAATTATACCAACATCTAATAAACTAGTCATCTTTCTAGACATTGTTTGTAGTGGTAGAAATGAAGCCACAATAACAATTAACAAATTTCATAAGATTGTGAATAAATTCACAATTTTTTCCACATAACCTAGATCAGGACAAGCTATGGCATAAAAGCCAAGTTCAGTCTACCACTAGTTTTTTCAAACACAACATTATTGAAACACAGCCACACCTATCCATTTATGTGATATCTATGAGTCCTTGGTTCCTATAGTAGCAAAGTCAAGTAGTTAAGACTGAGACCATGTAGCCTACAGAACCCAAAATATTTACTATCTGACCCTTTCTGGAAAATGCTTGCCAACCCCTCATGTAGATGAATGGTTATGCGATAAATGCTAGTATAAAGTCTCTCTTATGGAGACATACACTCCTCTCAGTTCATTCACCATATATAAGATATAATAGGTAATAATAAATTATGTGAATATATAATTCATTATACATAATATAACCTAGACAGTTGTATATAAATATATGCATATATGTACTTATATGATTAAATATTCAACAAATAAAACCCCATGCGTTTTCATCAAAGTCCACGATAAATTTGATGTACAATAATTTATATCATCTGTTTTCTAGTTTAAGTAAAAGGGATGAGCTGATACATCTCTGTCTGGAATCTTGGTGATCGGGGAATTTTTGAGCTAGACTGGAATATAAAAGTACCTTCCAAGCTCATTTTAAAGGTAATTGTCTGAAAATTGTGAGGTGTCTAAGGACATCCAAAGATAATAATCAGCTAATCAATATTTAGTTGTTGAAGCTGATCTATTGAAATATCCACCCAGTTAAGTCTATGTACTATGCAGAATTCAGAAACATAGTACCTTAGGAGCTCCACATACAGTCCGGGAAGGAAAGCCTGAGAGCTATCACTATGGTTGGTCTAGATGACATATGCCCTCATCTCAACCCAATAGGGAGGGCAGACTTCAGGTTAGATTCCCACCTTGGTTTCTGTAGTGTGTATATTCCATGCCATCAGTTGATATTAGGACACAGAGAAGAATGGCATGTACAGAGGAACATTTACAGTCCATCATTTAATGATAGAAACAACAAATGACCCATCTATCCCAGAGGATACACTCTAACTGCTTAATTCAAGCTCTTAAAATATAGGCTTTATTTTACTCATAGTAATTTTAAGTTGTTCTGAAGACTTACTCCAAGATAGAAATAACCCCATTGGATTACATTATAATTGTCTAAAAAAACAAGTCTAATTTTATGGGGATTTGTTTAAAATTTTTCATTTATAGTTAATAGGAATCCTTGCGTTAAAATTTACTTTCTGACCTCAAGAAATGTATCATAAGACAGATATGCTTCTTGTCAAAAATAATCTGAAATATATGTTTGGCATAAGTTTCAAGGTAAAATATAACATCACTACTTTCATAAGGAACTTTCATTAAAACTACCTTGTAGGTCTTTGAAAGGTGTCAAAGAAAATAGTTATAATTCCAGTTAGTGTATAATGACAGAAGTAGGTATTTCAAACTCTGCACTGGAGGGTCTTTCACTTTTACCAGAGTAATCCTCACTTACTGGATGCTTAAATAAAAATTAATGTCTCAGCTTAGGTCTTTTTATCTCTGTTCTCTCAGTTTAAGAGTATGGTGCCTTATCTGTTCTCTGAAATCAGTCAGGTGAGGATAAAGATGACAAAAACTAAAACAAAAACAAACTTGTCTCTGTATTTTATTATTCTAAAGTTTGCTGTGACCAGAGCAGCCAATGGAGAGGTTCCAAGGAAAGCTCCGAATAGTAAGGACTATAAGTAACAAGACTTAAACGTTACCTCTGGCACTTCTGTTGGAAGAGACAACTAAAGTTCTCCATGAATTCTCCAAATTATCTATGCCATCAACTAAAATATTACAGAATTTTATTTGAATCATAAGAAAGCAAAATTACTGCAGCTGGTGCCATAGCTGTGAAAATTTGGCCAACAGATGCCATGACAGTGAGGTGGTCAATTAGGACTAATTTCCAGTGGCTAAAGAACCTCTGAACCTCTTGGGTGTTAATGGGCACGTAAACAGGAGACAGTGTGGAGCATCCTAAATATTCATGGTGCCAAACAGAACAATTGTGAACTGACATGATGCTATGCATCACATCCTTGGTGTGACAACTGAGAAAATGGGTTTTGTTTGTGATGGCAATTCAGAACGACATATTTAGAAGTACAGGTATGACTCGAGATATTGCAGGTTTGCTTCTAGACCATGGCAACAGAAGGAATATGGCAATAAAGTGAGAAAAACTAATATTTTGGCTTCCCAGTACATATGAAAATTGTGTTTACACTATGTGTAGTCTATTAAATGTGTAATAGCATAATGTCTAAAAAATAGTGTATGTACTTTAAAAAATACTTTGTTGATAGTAAGTGCTAACCAACATTTGAGCTTATAGCACTGTGTGATCTTTTTGTTGGTAGAGGGTTTTTGCTTCAATGTCGATGGTTGCTTACTGATTAAGGTGTTGGTTGCTGGATGCTGGGATGACTGGTGATTTCTCTCTCTTTCATTTTTTATGTTTGTTTAGAGAGTGACAGAGAGAGAGAGTGTGGGGAGGAAGGGGGAGAGAGAGAATCTTAAGAAAGTTCATGCTCAGCACGGAGCCCAACAGGGGACTCCATTCCATGACCCTAAGAACATGACCTGAGCTGAAATCAAGAGTCAAGTGCTAAACCAACTGAGCCACCAACGGGCCCAAGCAATCTCTTAAAATAATGAACTTAGCTGCATTGACTGACTCTTCCTTTCACAAATAATTTATGCAGCAAGCAATGCTGCTTAGTAGAATTTTACCCACAGCAGAACTTCTTTCAAAATTGGAGTCAATCCTCTCATACCCTGCTGCTGCTTTGTAAACAAAGTTTATGTAATAGTCTAAATACTTTGTTTCATTTCAACCATCTTCACAGCATCTCCACCAGGAGTAGAAGTCCATCTCAAGAAATGACTCTTTATTTTATTTTTTTATTAACATATAATGTATTATTTGCTTCAGGGGTACAGGTCTGTGAATCATCAGTCTTACACAATTCACAGCACTCAACATAGCACATTTAAATCACTTTCATTGCTCATGCACTAGAAGCAACCCCTCATGCTTTTGTGTTTTACCATTAGACGTCAGCTAGTCAGTCCCATCTGCATGGTCCACTTCTAATTCTAGTTCTCTTGCTCTTTCCATTACATCTGTAGTTACTTTGCCCACTGAGGTCTTGAATTCCTTCAAAGTCATCCATAAGTGTTGGAATCAACTTCTTTTCTTTTAAACTCTTTTTTTTATGTTAATATTTTGGTTTCTCCATGAATCATGAATGTTCTTAATGGCATCTAGAATGGTGAATCCTTTTGAGAAGTTTTTTCCATTTACTTTGCCCAGATCCATCAGAAGAATCACTATCTATGAAAGCTATAGAATTTTAAAATGTAATTCTAAAATAATAAGGTTTGAAAGTCAAAATTACTCCTTGAAACCATGGACTGGTAGAATGGATGTTGTGTTAGTAGCCATGAACACAACGTTAATCTCATTGCACATCTCCCTCAGAATGCTTGGGTCATCAGCTACATGGGCAATGAACAGTGATATTTGAAAGGAATCTCTTTTTTCTGAGCAGTAGGTCTCAACAGTGGGTTTAAAATATGTTGTAAACAGATGTGTCCTCATCCAGGCTTTGCTGTTCCATTTATAGAACATAGGCAGTGTAGATTTAGCAAAATTCTTAAGGGCCATAGGGCTTTTGGAATGGTAAATGAGTACTGGCTTTAATATAAAGTCACCAGATGTATACATCCCTAACAAGAGAGTCAGCCCTTTGAAGCTTTGAGTCAGACAGATTTCTCTTACTAAGAAGGTCTTAGATGGCATCTTCTCCCAATAGAAGGCTGTTTCGTCTACATGGGAAATCTGTTGTTAGTGTAACCACTTGCATTTATTATTTTAGTGAGATCTTCTGGGTAACTTTGTGCAGCTTCTACATCTGCACTTGCTGGTCCTTCACTTTGCACTTGTATGTTATGGAGATGGCTTCTTTCCTTAAACCTCATGAACCACTTCTGCTAGCTTCAAACTTTGCTTCATCAGCCTCCTCACTTCTCTCAGTCTTCATAGTATTGAAGAGTTAGGATCTTGCTTTAGATTAGGTTTTAGTTTAAGGGAATGTGGTGGCTGGTTTGATCTTCTATCTAGACCCCTAAAACTTTCTCTGCATTGCCAAGAAAGCTTTGCTTTATCATTCATGTGTTCACTACCATAGCACTTTTAATTTCCTTCACCAACTCGTTTCTTGCATTCACTATTTTGTTAACTGTTTAGCACAAGAGGCCATTTTTTTGGTCTAGCTCAGCCTTCAAAATGTTTTTCTCACTTAACATTAATCATTTCTAGCTTTTGATCAAAAGTAAAAGATGCGTGACTCTTCCTTTCACTTATAAGTCTACATACTTAGAGGTTATTGTAGGGCTATTGGTTGGCCTAATTTCAATACTGTTATCTCAGGGAATAGGGAGGCCCAGGAAGAGGAAGAGAGAGATGGAATGATTGATCAATGGAGCAGTCAGAACTCACAATTACCCATTAAGTTCACTGTCTTACATGGGCAGAGTTTGTGTACCCCAAAGCAATTACAATAGTAACATAAAATATCACTGATTACAGATCACCATAACAAATAAAATAATAATTAAAAAGTTTGAAATAAAATATATTATGTATATATATGAATATTATTCAGCCATCAAAAAGAATGGAATCTTGCCATTTTTGGAATGATGTGGATGGATCTGGATGTATTATACTAAGCAAAATAAGTCAGAGAAAGTTCAATACCATATGATTTCACTCATATGTGGACTTTAAGAAACAAACCAGATGAACCAAGGGGAAGGGGAGAAAAATTTAAAAAAGAAAGAGTGAAGCAAACCATAAGAGACTCTGAACAATAGAGAACAAACTGAGGGTTGATTCAGGAGGGTGAATGGGGGATGGGCTAGGTAGATGATGGGCATTAAGGAGGACACTTGTGATGAGCACTGGATTATATGCAAGTAATGCATCACTAAATTCTACACCTGAAACTGATTTTACCGCATATGTTAACCGATTAGAATTTATTTATTTATTTTTAAGATTTTATTTATTTATTTGACAGAGAGAGAAACACAGCGAGAGAGGGAACACAACCAGGGGGAGTGAGAGAGTGAGAAGCAGGCTTCCCGCCAAGAAGGAAGCCAGATACGGGACTGGATCCTGGTACTCTGAGATCATGACCTGAGCCGAAGGCAGATGCTTAATGACTGAGCCACCCAGGCACCCTAACGGACTGGAATTTAAATAAAAACTTGAAAGGAAAAATTGTTTAAAATATTATGATGTTTACCAAAATGTTAGAGACACAAAACGAGCAAATGTTGTTGAAAAAGTATCTCCAATGGACTTGTTGAGGTAAGGTTATCACAGATCTTCAGTTTGTAAAAAAAAAAACAAAACAAAAAACCCCATAATCAGCAAAGGACAATGAATGAAGTGCAATAAAATGAGGCATGCCTGTATTTGGATTAAAGTTTATTAATAGACTGTTTTGAACTAATTCTCTCAACAACTCATTTTCTCCCAAAGATATACATTAATTATTTTCATGACTTATATGGCCTTGTTTATCATTCTAGAATTGATATTATCATGGTTAGGTACATGAAAGCACATGTACTTGGGGCATGCGATATTTTGTACCATTTTAGCTCCCTGACAACAAAGAGGATGATCTATCCTACAGATATTGTTCAGCTGCATTTCAGAAACAAGTATGATGTGATCCAATATCTGTCATTATAAAGCAAATTACCAAAATCACATACACCCATGATCATGAGGCTCAAGTGTTTACCTAATTTTGTATTGGGAGACAAAGTCAATTAAAACATGTACATACAACTTGCATTGGTTGACAAAGAATGACTGCAGAAATGTTCACTATATAAAATAGGCTATTCTGCATCAGCTTTAGTATTTTTATTCACTGATTTTTAGTTCTGTTTTATTCAATAAAGCACTACACTACTTAGTTAACTTGTTTTTTGGACGTTGCATACAAACCATCATATGTAAGTCTAGCTATTATCCAGGTGAACAATGTGGAAGCTTTCAATTATTTTTTTCTAATATATCTTCAGTATTGTTTTGAAAGAAAATAATCAGTCACCCACAGATGAACATTCAGATTGCTTAATGAGTACAATAATGACATCTATTTTACCAAAGTCATTCTTTATGGGTACTCACAACTCATGGAGAACAATTATATTGCAATATGCTTTACTTATTACATAATCAACACTTCTGCTTTGTGTGAAATGTCACATTAAATCTGAAACTCTGAAATGCAATGGCCTTAGGAGAGATATCAACCGTTTCTCAAATCATTCACCCTAGAAGGGATATTGAATTTTTAAAAAATAGGCATTATCCTTCCCTATCTGTAAAAGGAAACAATTGGAGAAGATAATTTTATGGGACCTTCCAGCTCTTAGATCTTAAAATTTTATGCCTTTTTTCTCTTTCAACAAAAAATTCTTCAGAATTAAATAGACCACAACTTTGGCTTAAAATAAAAAAGTATATTTTGTAGCCTATTTTAGTATATTTGTAGCATATTTTGTATATTAAATGTTTTATATAGATTTTTATAAAATGATGAATTTTTGTAGACAATCATATTTATATGTATAGTGGGAAATATTTATTTTCTATATTCTTATAAAGCAAATGTGTTTTCATTTTCTGCTATCTGAAACCAGTTAGGAAGACAGCCACACAGATGATCAACCATATGGCATTAATAAATGTATAACAAGACAGACATGAAACACTTTATATTTTAACCAAACTGCTAAACTAACTCATGAAAATGTCATACATTACCTATTTAGCTGAGAGTTTTATTGCAGAGAAATTATGTCATAATTAACAATTAACATAGGACCAACCATTCTATTTTAAGATTACTTCTCAAATGCATTAAGGAAGATGGATTATCTTTCATTCACAATTATAGCTCTGTGCAATTATATATAGGGGAATATATAAATATGTATAATCAAATAAAAATGACTCAATCAGCTCTATGACAGGAGAGTACAATGAAGAATAAAGTCACTATAATTAAATTTTAGGTAGATCAGTAATTTTCAAACTATCTCCATTGGGGTACCTCAGTGTCCAAAGTTATGGAGAACGAAAGTGGGGAACCAAAAAGAATGCCAAACTGGAAATCCCCACCCTTCCCATTACAGCACTGCCAGGTCACCTTCTTTTGTTTATATGATGTAGTGATAGCTATAGTTTTGATTTTTCAAAAGCTCCTGATGCATTAGAAAATATTTTTAAAATTCTGTTCGTGAAATATTTTATAAGATGATCTAAATAAACACAGGACCACAGGAAAAAAGCCAAGGAGAAATGGACATTTGAGAAAAAGAAACAGGCTTAATAAATACATTTGGAAATTTGTTAGGATAATTTGATATTATTATCTTTTACATCTGTAAAATGAATAAGGTGAGATAGAAGTGTTGATTATTTTGTTACATGTCTGCCAAGAAATGGAAATATCTTAGCATAATTAGTCCCTTAGTCCTTTAGTGTTTCCTATATTTTATCCCTGCAGTATTATAATAAATGCTCTATTACATTTGCTATATATCTGAAACCAACATATTATCCTCAGAAGAATTACAATGGAAATAGATTGAACTATCCAATCCTACTGGATTTTCAAGCATTCAAAACGTAATAAAGACGAGAAGACATTTACTTCAAAACTGTTCTTTTCTCCCTTGCAAAATATGTGGCAGCAAAGTAGTTGAATATGATTTTATATTATTTCCATTCTGTTAATGAAAATGGCAAATTAAACCAAAACAAACCACCACCAGTATTATTTTAAAGCTTACAAGACAGGGGCGCCTGGATGGCTCAGTCATTAAGTGTCTGCCTTCAGCTCAGGTCATGATCCCAGTGTCCTGGGATTGAGCCCCACACTGAGACCCACATCAGCCTCCCTGGTTCTCCCTCTCCAGCTCCCCCATGCTTATGTTCCCTCTCTTGTTATCTCTCTTTGTCATAAGTAAATAAAAATACCTTAAAAATAAAGCTTATAAGCCCAATTTATTTGAAAGAAAGTCATAGATTGCACACATCTAGTCCAGCAGACTAAATGCAAAATTGCAGGAGTGGAGACTTGAGCTGGAAAAGTGGAGGAAGGTTTGGCCAAATGGAAAGGTAAGAGGGGCTGGCACACACTAGTTATTGAGTTGTTCTGGAAAAGGCATCCAACTGGACCAGAACAGAGAATTTCCATAGCAGAGTATTGGACAAAGAAATCGGAGAGCAGGTAAGGACCAGACCTGGAATGTATGCAATGCTGACCTGTTTAGGACATCTTTACTCTTGACACTCTTCAACGGAAACTAAACATGTGTGCAGAGGCAAGAAATTGTTGCAAATATTTCGGCAGCATTAATTTCCCTTCCACTGTAGACAGTAAACTCTCTGATGCTCAAAGAACACAGAGTGGTTTCAAGGATGATGTGCCAGTAGACAGGGTCCTTCATATGTTCTCAGGGATGTGACCTCCAAGCCTGAACATTTCAGGATGATCTGCATTTTACTTATGGTTGATCATAGACTCCTTGACCCTCTGCCTGACCACCAACAGCTAATAAATATCTCCCGTTTCTGTCCATTTAACCTGTACTTTCTTAAATATTTTTATATATGTGATTTTCTCCATTTGTCATGGACATTACTTAAAGATAGAAAGTCTGGTCTCCAGATTTTTTACATACCCCCAAATACCAAACATAAGGATTGTGAATGCTCAAACACAGTCGATAATTAGTCTGATTATATCAAGCCTGCTGAAAGAATTTAAGAGGCTGAATTGATCTGCTCTCCTAGTAATAATGGAAAATCAGTGTTACTGAGAAAAAAATGTGACTTAACTTCTCATAAGAGGATTGCCAAACTGGAGAAAATTGTAACAATTATCTACAGACATTTGTGTTTGACATTATTCTGTGTGATTTAAAATGTGAATTATTGCCTTATGTATTCACAATAATACTTTGAAAAGAATTTACATTAAAACTAATTTGAGATATTTGAAAATAGCAATATGTTGAAAACAAGCAGTGAACTTTGGCAGAAGTTCTTACTCACTGATTCATTCATATTTGCATTATTTATAAGATGCTAATTGGATTGTACTCTAGAAGAGTCTCTAAATACGGTACTGTGCAAAATTCTAATTGTGTGAAAACTGAACAACAAATAGTTATAGAGTTATCAAATTATGAAGTCTTTATTTGAAAAATTACAATATTAGCAAACAAAATTAAGAAAGAAAAATCAAATAATACTAAATAAAACTAAAAATATTCTTTTAGTTTGAAAGAATTCATCAAATGAAAATTTATTTTTCAGAATAATCTCAAAATTCCATGTATAGTATCTTTGTTATGTTTTCTTTTAGATGATATCCTTTTATATAAAAGTATGGAGTGGAGGAGTTTAGGTAACCAGTTGGTTAAGCGTCCAACTCTTGATTTCAGCTCAGGTCATGATCTCAGGTGGTGAGATTGAGGCACATCAGGCTCCATGCTCACTGGGGAGTCTTCTTCTCTCCCTCTCTCTCTGCCCCTCCCCTCATGTGTGCTCACACATTCTCTCTCTCTCTCTCTCTCTCTCTCTCTCAAATAAATAAATACATCTTAAAGGAAAATAAAGGTTTAGAGTGGATTTTTAACTTTAAACTTCCTTGGACAAGCTAGTGACATCTTCAACCTTCATTTGCTGGGTTCTTCTTACTTTCATACTACTCCCCCCCACAGAAATAAATAGTAGTAGCTTTGACCAAAAGTCAAAGTTCAAAAATGAATAATGTATGCCATTATCTTCAACCAATGTATGTAGTACAAGGTTGAGGAGCACTTGCTTGTGCTTTGATGAAAGACAATTCTACTCATGATTCCCTTCATTTTTCTCAGTATTAACATTTACCCAAAAAAGTACTCATTGCTCTGTGACCTGAGTTGCACTTAAGATTACATGCAATAATTACTTCAGAGAGAAAGGAAAAAGGGGACTGTGCTTGTCCTACCTAAATCTGCCTTACCAACAGCTTCTCAGAACACTTGACATGATATCACATCACACATTCACACACACAGACACACCCCAAAACTAAGCAAACTTCTTACTAAAACATAGTTATTTACCATGTGGGCTCCATTTATTTAACCACTCCTGCCTTATTTAACCCCTCCTCACCACACACCTTGCACACTAACTATATGGATTCTCTTACCCTGATATATGTTTATGTTCTTATTTCCATCACTTAGCTTTTCCATTTCCTCAGCCTATAATCTGTTTCTTCACTTGTCCACCTACTGAATTCCAACTCATTCTCTGGTGTCTAATGTTTAATTTTCACCTCTTCTTTAAAAAAAATATACAGACCTCCTCAAAATAATGAGTTACTCCCTTGTTCTCCCATAGAACTTAGTGTAAAACATTGATGTTAGACCATATCCAGCTATTTCGTTGTTGTTGTTAAGAATAGAATTGTTTCTTTGCTGTAATTTGCTATAATTTGAATTTGATCACCAAAGTTTGCATCAAAGTGTTTTAACCATCTTTAGTGCTTAGAGCAGGCTTATCATGAACTAGAGGATCAGTAAATATTTTAAGAAAGTCTTTTGCCAACCACTTACTTTCTATGTTTGCTTAAAATTCTAACCCAGCAAAACAATGCTGAAACAAATACTAAAAATGGTTTCCAGGAGCTGGTAGATTTACTGTTTTTTCTTTTGTTTTGTTTGTTTTTTGTTTGTTTTTACATTTCAACAGAGGAAGCAGTCACAATATTGCATTTAAAAAAATGTTTTTACCAAATATAAGAAGCTTTAGAACTTGGTTTTTCATCTGGTCACATACATATCTCATGAGTACGAAGTGGCAAACAGAGGACAATATTTGAAGCAGGCTGTTGATTCATACTGACATCAGCCAGCTTTGATTTAGTCACCTGGCTTCCATTTCCAGTAATAAAAAAAGACGAAGGTGATGTGTGTTGCTCTCTTACTGCAGAAATACAGATATCAGTCAAATTAACTAAAGTATGTCTTCACACAATGTTACAACAAATTCTCCTTTAAAAATACCAGCACAAATATGTTTAGTGATGGACTGCTGCTTGAATAAATAGATCTGAGTTCTTCTTAGATATATCATCACATTTCTTCCAGAAGCCTTTCTCATTTTCTCACCTCTAAAATGAGAAGATGGACTACAGAAACTTTCAGGCCTTTTAAATATTTGAAATACAACCCTCGATAAATAAGATAATTTATACAATAGCTGCATTGCTGAATCACTGTTGTTCTTCAACAAGCCCTCTTTCAGAAAAAAATCACAAGTATTTATATATTCAGGAAAACTTGCAGACCCTGCATGTACCTTGCTTCATGATGTTTTACCTAGAACAGGTTTATGGTGACTATTTGAAAGCATCTCTTCTCGCAAGTGGAAGAGAGTTGGATTGCTTTTTGGTAGCACAATTTGGTTTAGTAAGAACAAAAGGTATGTGCCTCTTGTAATCATTTGAGAAACTGATAGATAACAGGCTTAAAAAAAAAAAAAAAAGGTAAAACTTTGCCCAGAGTCATTGAGACTGGTTCCCCAATGGATCATTGGCATGAAAATGCCTGTGCTCTGGTGTATGAACCTATGAACAAAATGACAGCAGCTTCCGTAGAGATGGACTGTACCAATGTGCAGGTAAGAAAGTCCATTACATCATGCTTTCACTGACCAATTGAAATAAAAAAAATCATCAAACTCTATTTCCCAGGCAATGTATTAACATTAAACTATTTGATAATATGAATAAGGGCCAAATTAAGTGAAACACATGCTTTCAGAATAAGTGACAGATTTAGGAAGCTAATTAAACACCAATTCCAAGATGAAACTGATCTATGACTAGCCTAAGACAGATCAAGACAAGTTTCATGAATAAATAAAATTAGCACAATGTAAGTGGGTTAAGAATCTGTATTATATAGATAGCAGAAGACTATGCCCTCTGTAGTCAGCGTCGGGTTTGATGAGCCACCACAGCTTGAGAAAAAAGACTGCTGATTTTCCGCAGATCACCATTTCTTAAAGCAGATACCCAGGAATATTCCTAACATTAATAGCATCATCTCTCTTGTCTTAAAATGGTGAATGTAGCAGTGACAGCTTTGTATCTAATTGAATGCTTTGGTTAACAGTGATTAATTAAGGGGCACCTGAGGGACTCAGTCATTAAGCATCTGCCTTCATCTCGGGTCTTGATCCTGGAATCCTGGGATCCAGCCCGCATCCCCACATGGGGCTCCCTGCTCAGTGAGAAGCCTGCTTCTCCCTCTCCCACTCTCCCTGATTGTGTTCCCTCTCTGTCTGTCTCTCTCTGTCAAATAAATAAAATCTTTTTTAAAGGTGATTAATTAAGATATTGGCTTCTTCAAGAAAGACTTTCATTTTAAAATGAAAATGCTACCGAAATCCCTCTGTTTTTGTCTGTGGTTGCAAACAGCACCTGCAGTCCAAAGTAGACTGGAGAAGTTAACTCAGTTGGGTAAATCACTGGGTTAATGAAGACAAGGTCACAGATTTTGTCCCCATACAGCTCAATTAATTTGGCAGAGAAAACCCTCACTGCCAAGCTCTAGCTGTTATTTCAGCAAGCCCAATTGTAATGCATAGTGTGGGTCACAGTGGATCAAAACCACCCACCCACCCAGGCTTCTGAAAAACAATGCCGAACACCCACGGTTCGATTAGCCCCTGTGTATTTTATTTAAACGGTCCTGTTTCTTTTTTTCAAATGCTGCTTAGCTCTGAATAATGATGGAAGATATAAATTCGGAAAAATTTGTTTTATATCATTGAATGTGTTTTTGCACATGATCTACTGTCGTTTTCACATTTACAGTTTGTCCACCTGTAACAAAGGAATAATTCATACCTCCCAAGCAGCAGCATTCAACTTGCAGCAGGCAGAAATCGTGATTTCCAAGGGTATAATTATGTAAAATGGAGTACATTTTCTGAGCCTCAGATTTAGAGGAGGATTTCCAGCAATAGAATATATCGAGCCATGGCAATAAGAGGCATTTTGCTACCTTAAGCATTATGAGTAGGAGACATCCTGTTTCATAAAGAATCATGATTCAAAAATGAGTCTGTGTGGTACAAGGGTAAAGCAGCTGTAAAAAAGATTTTGTATGACCATGCCGAATGTTCGAAGCATAACATACAGGGGACAGTTGTGCATGTACACAGACACACAGACCCACACACTTTTTGGAATGAAAATCAAAATGCGAGTCCCATTGTCTAATGTTAGTTTGTTTTATATCTCCCCAGGAACCTCCTATTTTGAATTTGTGAGTCTTGAGCATTAAAGATCTTTAGAAAAAACATTGGGATAAAATGTTACTTTAAAGGAAGTTAACAATATTGGAAGTTCCTTCTCATTTCCTGCTCTATCACTGAACTTCTGTGTAATCCTATTTATATACACTTTAAATGAAAGGCTATGGTATCTGCTTTATGTAGGAGAAAACAAAAACAAAAAGTTCATTCGCCATGCAAGTCTCTATAATAATCCCCACATGTAATCTTCTATGTTCTTAAAAGGCTTTCCATATTAACTTTTACTTTGGTGAAGGTATTTAATCAATATTTGCATTGAATGCGTTCTGGTATTCTTCAATTTTGTGCCTTGCTTATCCAGTTAGTCTCGACTGCTTTCTAAAGAACAGAAAAGGAAAGAAACACACACTTTAAAATTCTATCAAAACAAAGTAAGAAAATAGAATCATTAGACTACTCAGGAATATCTGTAGAAGGGTAAAAGTCAAAAAGACTTTTTAAAATAAAACATAACAGTATCTCGTTGAAAAAAAATTAGCCTTCTGCTAGAGCCCATTTGACTGATACTTTCCCCTCTCTCTCAGCACCAAACTCTGTCTGGAGCCTCCCCATTTTCATATTGCTGTCATTTTCATCTTCCATTTATTGACAAATTTCACAACTATATATCCTTACTACCTACAGCGCATTGCCAAGTCCTTGAAACAGACCGAGTGACTTTCCTCTGGGGACTCAACTGCCTCAATACGAATACTTTGCTAAAGGCAAAATGCAATCCTTAGCCTTACCTCTCCTACTCCCCAATCCTGTAAGTCTACTTTAATGTATAAAAACTGCTTTGGAAATTTCCTTTATCTCTAAATCCCCGAAGCGTATGGCCCACAGATATACATCTGAAGGGTCTCATGACTAAAGTTTTATTAGACAGTAATAAATGACCTTTTCCCAACAATAGCTAGACCGCTCAAGGTCCTGGAAACCTTGCTTCCAAAATTCCTTAGACTCACGCTATCCCTAACCCTCAACCAACTTGAAAGTATATAATGGGCCACTCCTCATGACCCCATTGCAGTTCTTTCTGTCCCTGGGTCCTGTCCCTGTGCTTTAATAAAATCACCTTTTTGCACCAAAGACGTCTCAAGAATTCTTTCTCAGTCGTTGGCTTCAAACCCTAATAACATCTTTCCTATATCAGTATTATATGAAAATGGAGGTTCTAAATGATAACCGTGCAGTTCTAACAATAATTCTGACTCCATATTAGCATTTCTAAGTATTTTCTTCTTTCCATTCAGTTGTTTTGTTTTGTTATTCTAAACACTGACAAACATTAAATAAGGACAAAATAATGTCAAAAAAAACAAGTAATTTTAAAAACTGTTGCTAATCTTTGTAAACTGTGGTTTTATTTCACAGCTTATGATGGAGAAAAGAATTGTGGTGTGAAATCAGAGTTTCCATTTGTTATTGTTCTATCTTGTAGGGGTCCAGGACAGGCTGCCCTAAGGTGGACCTCTTTGGCATAAAGATCATTTTGAGTTAAAGGTAATCAAAACCCAGCAGATGCAGGAAAAGCACTCTGCCTCCTCCCCACTGCATAAATTTATACTAAAAAGTAGTCTGTACCAGGAAAAGAGCTATTAACAGAGACTTCCCTTTACCTAAGGAGCTTATCTGCATAATAAGGCCACCTTTGTTTTTCCAAACATCTCCTTTCACCTTCCTGCTAATGAGCTTTTTTTCCCCTTTGTGTCCTCAGGCCCTTACCTGGCTCCTTAGCTCAAACAAGCTTCCTGGTGCCTCATTGTCTTTGGAAGTTCTTGGCTGTGTGGATTCCCTGAAAGTAGGCCTATTAAATTTTATTTTCTCCTGTAATCTGTCTCATGTCAAATTGATTCTAAATCCAGCTAGAAGAACCTTGAAGGGCACAGGGAGGTCTTCCTCCCCAATTCTTATGGTTATGTGACCTTGGGGAAATTATTTCTATTCTTTGAATTTCAATTTCCAAATTTGCAAATTAGAAAAGTAACAGCTATATAGAATAGCATAAGTAACACATATAAGTAATTACACAAACTGGTGTCTCAAAATTGCTAGCTGTTTTTAGTAATTATTTCATTAAGATGAATATATTAACATTGGCATCTTACATAGCTTTGTGTTCACTGCGTTCAAAATGGTGCAATCAATAACAATAACAACAATAACAAAAATGTATCTCATTACGCTATGCTTCCTCCTGAAATAAGACCTTTGAACAAGTTATACCAGGAATATGCTCTTGACTGTTTTTACCTTGTTAATGCCTCCTTATTACTCAGTCTCCTCATAATTATCACATCGATAGGGAAATCTTCTCAACCTCACTAAGTAAAGGATCTTGTTATATTTTTAAAGGAAAATAAGAACACTTAGCACTTATGTAATGCTGTATTTACTTATGCATCATAGTCAAAGAAGTCTCAGCTTAGGATCACATGCGCAGGCTCCAGACCTGGCAACACCAGTTAGAGCAAACAACGAGGCCGAAATTCTGTTTATACATAGTCAGTTCTATCCCACCTCCAACAACCCTCCTCTATCTTGACTCATGGGAGACTGACAAGCAAACATTTCTCTCTCAAGTTAAAAGGTGAAAGTTTTTTTCTAAAGAAATATAAAAAGTATATTCTAAGAATACTCTAATTTCTAACACAAATGTTGGCATCTCAAAATAAGTGTCTAGAGTCAACCAGCTTAAAGGCTAGATTCATCACATTTATTCTTTATCAAGTAAGAGACAGACAAATCCCACCCACATGCATAACTGTGAAGTATACTTTTCTTTGACTTATTTTAAAATATAAACAAAGATCCAAGATTACTATATATTTGGGAACAGTCCTCAGCATGGAAGAGAAATCACAGGATAAACAGAGGGGAAATGACCATTGAGAAAGCATACGTTATTCAAGGATAAAATAAGTAAATAAATAGGATGAATCCAAATGACATTCTCCATATAAATACTGTTAAAAGGATTTATGAAGAGAGTGTATCCATAAGTCAGGTGTAGTATGGTATGAATAAAATGAAAGCATTCAAAGAAAAAGAAAGAAATTTTGAAATTAGAGAGTTCTCTCAAAATACTTGTGATGGAAGGGGCACCTGGCTAACTCAGTTGGAGCATGTGACTCTTGATCTCAGGACTGTGAGTTTGAGGCTCACATTGGGTATAGAGATCATTTGAAAATAAAATCTTAAAAAAATAATATTTACAATGGAAGAATTAAAAAATAAAATTGAAAAAGGTGGAACTTTTGAGAGAAAAACTGAGATATGGAGAATCTGTACAGAAGATCTAACATTCAACTAATAGGAGGTCCAGAAAGATATTAAATAGAAAAGTATAGAGATGTCAATGAAATAAAGGACATGGAGTCCTCAGAGTAGGAGGGCACATTAACTTTTTCCTGGATTCCCTTTACTGCTTCTAATTGGTCCCTGTGTTTCTATTCTTGCCTCTTACATTTGTGTGTGTGTGTGTGTGTGTGTGTGTGTGTGTGTGTGTTTCCTCAAAACAGGAGTGATCCTTTAAAGATGTAATACAGAGCAATAAACATCATTACTCAAAATTCTGAAACGGCCCCTATTATATTCAGAGTAAAAGCCAAAGTTCTCACTTGATATGTCTTGTACCTCTCTTCACATCCCTGATTTCATCTCATGCTACTTATTCCAGGCTCAAATGTCAGGCGTGATCCCCAGCTAGGATTTTCTCTAATTGTGACTTCTGCTTCAAACCTGCAATTCCCTGGAAATCTACACACTTTACTTCCCATCTACTTCAACTCTTGCTCAAGTGAGGCCTGTCTTGATCACACTATTTAAAACTAACTCCAACCCAGCAATACTTCCAACTGGTCTTCCTCAACTGTCTCTATGTTTTCATTTTTCCATGGCTTTCTAAAATATGATCCAATTTACTTATTGTATTTACTCTTTGTTGTCTGTCTCTATTCAATGGGATATATGCTCCATGAGGCCCAGCACCTTTGTAGATTTGATTAATTTATTGTGTTACAAGAGCCCAGAACAGTGCCTAACACATAGAGGATGCCCTGCAACTACTGAATGAATAAATGCATAAATTAATGAATAAATTAATGAATGAATGAAGGACTCCTCCACTGAATGGCACAAATATTGAAATTCTGGCATCGTAAAAAAAAAAAAAATACAATCTCAGCATACGCCCATTGTGAAGAACAAAAAACAAACAAACAAAAAACACAGCTAAGAAATGGGCAGAAGACATGAATAGACATTTACCCAAAGAATACATACAGATGGCTAACAGGCACATGAAGTTTGTTCAACATCACTCGTCATCAGGGAAATACAAATCAAAACCACAATAGATACCACCTTCTACCTGTAAGAATGTCTAAAAATAACAATGCAAGAAACAACAGATATTGGTGAGCATGCAGAGAAAGGGCAACTCTCTTACACTGTTGGTGGGAATGCATATTGGAGCAGCCACTCTGGAAAACAATAGGGAAGTTCCTCAAAAAGTTAAAAATGAACTACCCTAAGACCCAGCAATTGCACTACCAGGTATTTACCCAAAAGATATAAAAATACAGATTTGAAAGGGTACAGGAACCTGATGTTTATAGCAGCATTACCAAGAACAGTAATGGGAATGGGAAGAGCCCACATGTTAACCAACTGATGAATGGATAAAGAGGAAGTGGTCTAAATATAGAATGGAATACTTCTCAATCATCAAAAGGAATGAAATCTTGCTATTTCCAATGACACGGATAGAGCTAAAGTGTATTATGCTAAGTGAATTAGAGAAAGACAAATACCATACGATTTCACTCATATGTGTAACTTAAGGAACAAAACAGATAAACATAGGGGAAGGGGAAAAAGGAGGGGTGAGAGAGAGAGAGAGAGAGAGAGAAGGGAACAAACCATAGGAGACTCTTAACTATAGAGAACAAACTGAAGGTTGATGGAGAGGAGGTGGGTGGGGGATGGGCTAAGATGGGTGATGGGTATTAAGGAGGGCAATTGCGACGAGCATTGGTTGATAAATGTTAAGTGATGAATTACTAAATTCTATTCCTGAAACCAATATTATACTATATGTTAACTAACTAGCATTTAAATAATAATTTGGGGGGAAAAAATCACAGCATATTGGGAATCCAGAGAAATCCTGTTCTCAGGGAAATCTGATGATGATTGATGAACAAAATGGTTACTAGAGTATGATTTTTGATAGAGATGGTCAGTGACAGAATTGGGAAAAAAAACTGATGTATACTTATTTATTTATTTATTTTTAAAGATTTTATTTATTTACTTGACAGAGAGAGAGATCACAAGTAGGCAGAGAGGCAGGTAGCGAGAGAGGAGGAAGCAGGCTTCCTGCTGAGCAGTGAGACCAATGTGGGCCTCATCCCAGGAGCCTGAGATCATGACCTGAGCGCAAGGCAGAGGCTTTAACCCACTGAGCCACCCAGGCACCCTGGTATATATTTATGAGGGTGTCCAAACACAATGATTATGGCTGATAAATTATAAAATAACAATATAATCATTTAGTGAAATGTAAGCAACTAAGAGAAAAGCTAAATATAAAAGTAACTTAAATGGTCACATCTTGGAATTTAGGTTAGGAGAGAGAGAGTATCAGTGGGATAGGAGATTTTTTTTTTAAACTCCTACCTTACAAGGTTTGCATTCTTTTTATTTTTATTTTTTTAAGATTTTATTTACCTATTTGACAGAGAGAGAGATCACAAATAGGCAGAGAGGCAGGCAGAGAGAAGGAGGAAGCAGGCTCCCTGCAGAGCAGAGAGCCCAATGTGGGCCTCGATCCCAGGACCCTGAAATCATGACCTGAGCACAAGGCAGAGGCTTTAACCCTCTGAGCAACCCAGGTGCCCAGGATAGGAGATATTTTAATGTGCTCTGTTATCCTATTAGATTTTTCTTTAGGGCACAGTATTTCCTTGCTAAAATATTTTTCAAGTATGTGAAAAGAAAATAAAAGCATCTAGGGAAATGCATATTCATAATTCCTAACCAGTTAACACTGTTTTCCTTTTGTACGTGAAACATGTCCTTTGAATGATTTATTTTGTAGAGGTATTTTTCAGGTAAAATACAACAAATCATAACTATGAAACAAAAAAGAAAAATAAGAATAAGGTTAAAGTGTGAGTACCTGGTACTAACCATTCATCTTGATGCCAAGGCTAGCATAACAGGTTTGAATAACAATACAATTTTTTCCCACAATTCTTTTCTAAAAGATTAATTTATTCATTTTTTAGAGAGAGAGAGAGAAAGAGAGAGGGAGGGGCAGAGGGAGAGACAGAATCTCAAGTAGACTCCACGCTGAGTGTGGAGCCCAATGTGGGGCTCAGTCTCACCACCCTGAGATCATGATCTGAGCAGAAACCAAAAGTGGGCAGCTTAACCAACTGAACCACCCAAGCACCCCTTTCCCAGAGGTCAAAGGCTGAAGCCATAGTCTACTTACGGAACAGCAATGGAGGACATGGTGAAAATCAGAACTTTGTAAATATTCATTCATTTGTATATTCATTTATTTATTCATTCATACACCAGATGTATATTGTACATCTGTTATTTTCTAAGCACCGTTTAACATTTTATGAGGTAAAACTCATTTCCAAGTATTTTGATTTGTCTTTATCTACAACCATAGCTCAGGAACTTGACAGGCAGTAGCCACTACATGCAATTGTTTATTTAATGAAGTAGCAACATAAACATATAATTAATAGTATATTACTTTTACATATTAAGCTATAAAGCATATTCATATATATTATTATTATTTTTTTTTGCTTCACAGCAACCCCGTGTAGAAGGCAGTTTCCTAATTTACAGAGGAGAAAACAGGGTAAGAGAAGGAACTTGCCAAAGATCACAATTTTTTTTTCGTTTTATTGGTTTTGTTGTCTGTTTCTTTTTTAAAAAATTTTACTTATTTATGAGAGACAGAGAACATGAGCGAGAAAAGAGATAGAGTTCAAGCAGGGGGGTGGGGAGGAGGGGCAGGGGAAGAGGGAGAAGCAGACTCCTGGCTGAGAGGCAGTCCAATGCAGGGCTATCCATCCCAGGACCCCAGATCACAACCCCAGCTGAAGGAGGATGCTTAAGGGACTAAACCACCCAGGAGCCCCTTTGTTTTGTTTTTTTCAAGTAGGCTCGGCTGAAAATCACGACCCTGAGATCAAGACCTGACCTGAGATTAAGAGTCTGATGTTTAACCCACTGAGCCACCCATGGGCCCCTAAGATCACCTGTATGAATGAGAAAAAAAATAAATACCCAAATTCATTGCACTGTCTGCCATATTTCACGTCTTTGCTTTATTTTAATGCTAAGATTGGACATGTTTGTCTCATCCTTCTGACTGCTCTAAAAACTTAGATCAAGCATCCCTCTCTGGAAATTACACTGATTTCCATTCAAGCAGCAGTGATTGCTTCTTTACCTGAATTCTAAACTTTACATGCATGGATGTGCGTGCGTGCGTGTGTGTGTGCGTGTGTGTGTGTGTGTATGCATAACATTTATCCTATTGCTTCAGTGTGTTTGCATATTTCGGGGACTAGGACTCCCCTGTAATACCTGCTGGCGTCTGCATTGCTTCATGGATCTGTGCTAATTATGCCAGCTTAGACTGGGACAACTTCGGGTTCTGATCCTGACTGATTAAAGACACACGACTGGCCATCAAATAATTTCAGAGCCAAGCAGGTGACATTTTTCTCTACCTCTGTATGTCACATAAACACATGTATCAGGAACCATAGAAGTACATGATCTTTTTGCTTCTACCTGCTTCTCTGCAATACGCTGGTAAAGGAGGGACAAACAGGAGTCAAACTGGTTAGATTCAAATTTCAACACCATTTACAGCCGTGAGGCCTTGGGTTATTCATATATTCCTTCCATGCCTTCTTCTGTAATATAATAACAGTACATACCTCATAGGATTCTTTTGAAGTTTAAATGAGTTAATTAAATAATTCAGAATGTAGTATGAAATACAATGGCCCTTAATAAATTATTACTAGCTGTTTTTATCTTCTTCACAGATGATCTGGATTATCAAATTAGATGGTGCATGAAAAATGATTTGAAAGTACTGTTACTATTTCATTTCATCATATGTGTATTGATGGTGAACAACAAATAAAATTTACAAGCATCAAAAAGTGGGAAAGACTCAATGTTAATCCAACCACCATATACAAATATTTAAATGCTATCCAGGAGGGACGAATGGTACTGTGAGGTTCCTCTCAATTCACTTATCCTCCATCTCTAGTTCATGCTACAGTAGAATTCTGACAAAAGAAAACGAAAGGACGCCTTTACTGTTGGCCTTCAGGGGCTCAAAACCTCCCTGGTTACACCCTGTATCTCTGGCTCAGTTCCTCTCAATTTCCACCTAACTTCAACAGCAGCAGTAACTGTGCTCAGTAATGGGAAAATAACACGTGTCTCTAGATCATTTGAATAGCTAGCTTCTGCTCCTTAGCTTCATTTTCATAATCTCAGCTGAACATTATTTTGACCACTGACTACTTTTACATCATTTATAAAACTCTAATTTATACACTGTGAGTATTCCAGAGAAGTCCTTTAATAGCCACTTACTTTCATTTCCTGTGGCCAGACATTATTCACCTGAATGAGAAGGGATCCGTTTTTGCCAATTAAAGATCATGAAAAGAAAACAGATACCACCCATAAGCAAAACCCTGAACTGAGAGTTAAGAAGACAAAATGAATTGTATAAATCACAAATTGTCCTACTTTCCTTGATCATCAAATTATATTTTAAAATCAATTTCATTATTTTAAATCAGTCATTTTTCTGAGACATCCTAGACTCAAATTATGTCCTACTCTCAACAAGTGTATAATGTTTTGGACATTCAATTTTATGTTTGAATCTCAGGGCTATTTCATAACCAAATTCTTTTTTTTTTTTTTTGCCTTGTAGATGTCCGTCTTTCAAATTGTGTTTATTTTTTTGTATCCTGTATGTTTTTGCAATAAAAATTACATGTATCTGAAAATAAGCAGGGAGGATAATTAGATGGATAGATAGAAAGCGAGTGTATTTCAGAGAAGTCTGTAAAGCAGAAAAAGGTACAAGTGGGAAATGAAAGGAACATTCCAGAAAAGCGAGTATACAGACATGGAGTTCTCTAAATACCCTTTCTTTTCCCCCTCTATACTCCACTGGATGGTATCTTGGTAGCCATTAAGAATTTGGAATAATCCAAGGACAAGGCAAAAGTTTATAGTGGGGTACAGAAAAAGCATAGAATTTATAAATAATAAAAAAGCAAACAAACAAAGGCTTGGGAGAAAATAGGTCACAATCCCACATAGGAGAGAGGGAGAGAGAGAATAGTAGTGGTAGAGTATAAACAACATTTTCCATCCTCCCCTTTCTAATAAACATATTAGATTCATAGAAATTTTTGACTAACATTTAAATCTTTTTAAATGAGGTATTTGGGGATAAGTTTATATTACACATATTTCTTCATCTGTTTATGTGTCTATTGCCAGCATTTGAGGGTAGCAACCATATGTCAGTTGTCTTATATTCCCAGAGTCAAACATAGGGCCTGGTTTATGACAAGAATACTATAAATAATTACGTGGTTGGGAGTTAGGTTGAAATAGAGATGAAGGATGGGTAAGACTGTCTGTCATGCATATAAACTGATGGTTTTCTAAAAACTGAAAACAGGATTTTCTAAGGAGAAATCAAAGTTCACCTGGTATCCAAATGCAAACAGCAAAATATGATATATTTTCCTATATTCTTTGATTATACATACAACCACACACCCATCCTCCACATACTTCACCCCCCCACATATTAATAACTTAAAAAGTAATTACAAATGTTATAAATGAATAAAGTTTATAGAGTCAAAAATAAACGCCCCTTCCATCCCAATCTGATCTTTGGTCCTCTACAAGAAAACATCTGAAGATGTAGACAAACAGGTGTGCATCTAGTATTAACACAAAGGACAGGTCACAGACTAAATGAGTTTGTATCCCTTACTACTTTCTCCACATGAAAACAAAGAATATGAAACCTGCATTTCCAGCTGGTATTTTTCATTCAGCAGAATAAACTTGGAAGCTTAAATATTCTCAATTGCTACACCCTGATATTCAGACTCAATAAGTCTACAGAAGGGGCAAAAATTATGTGTGTTAAAAAAAATCTCCCCAGGTATTTCTGATTACAGTTTGAGAAAAGCCCTCCTAATTAACTTCTGGGTTTATTTTTGTTAAAACTGTCCACATGTACATGGTTGAATTCATTTATTTTAGGAAAGAGAATTACTTGACCTGGTTTATATAACTGAGACACTATAGAGATGCATAGGATATATAGAGTAGTTCCAAATTTTAACACAAACAGAAAAAAATCTAGATCTTTACAGAAAAATACTATGTGACAAGTTCACTTTACTAGAATATTATACCCTCTGGGCTAGAATAGTTTGAGAATAAATCTGGTTAAAAGAATAAACACTGCGGGGCACCTGAGTGGCTCAGTTGGTTAGGCGACTGCCTTCAGCTCAGGTCATGATCCTGGAGCCCTGGGATCGAGCCCCGCATGGGGCTCCCCGCTCGGCGTGAAGCCTGCTTCTCCCTCTCTCACTCCCCCTGCTTGTGTTCCCTCTCTGACTGTGTTTCTCTCTGTCAAATAAATAAAAAATCTTTAAAAAAAAAAAAAAAAGAATAAACACTGGTTAAGGTAAACAACACTCGGATTAATTCTGATGAATTTCTCACTTGCAGACCAAGATTTTAGGCTGTGAAGTATCATTCGACAATGCCTGCAATTAGTCTATGAGGTCAGGCCATTGCCAGCCTCCTCACAGGACTCATAATTCAATGCATTTTCTCTTCCTCATTCGCCTACTGAACAAATAAATACTCAATTCACATAATGCATCATCACGTTAAACCTAAACTTTACATCTAACATAATTTTAATAGTAATGAGAATGGGACAAAGATTACATTTAGACAAAGATCCTCACCAGTGCACACCGCCTAGAAATATAAAGCATGATGAAATGATACCTTCTCACGGCAAGGTGGATTCATACACATTGAGAGGCACGGGTTCATGGCGCTGTGTTCTGCCTCCTAAGTGTGTACATCCACCATTAGAAATGAACGTGAGTGACGTAAAGGGAAGGCCTTTGTTATCCGCAAACTCCCCTGTGTTGTTATTGCTACTAGAAAAGTGATTTCTCTGATTTTCAGCCTGACTGGGAGAACACAGAAGCCTTTCTTTTATACCAAACGCTTGCACATTGCTTCTAAAATAACATCTGTGTCTGTAACACAACTCTACAGGAGCACACAAAAAAGAACGCAACAAATGTGAAGAGATTATTGGGTTGAATCTGGGAGTCCCTAACACGGTCTCAAGCCTATTTGTAATGCATGCATAAAACATATACAAAATATTATGAGTATATGGAACGTATGGTTTTTAAGGGTGAATTTTAAGCAATCAATAACCTTCCTCTTATTTGAAGGTGTTCCTTCATGGCTTCTTTACCCAGGCCTGGAGACGCCAGGAGCCTGACTGGCCGAGTAGGATGCTAGGCTGCCTAATTGAAAACATCTTGAGCATTTAAATAACCCTCTGACACTGGTATATACATTTGAGGAAAGGCTTTTTCAGTGCTCTTATCTGAAAATTGTGGATAATATCACCTGCTCAGTCGATTTCAGAAGATTTTCACGAGGGTTAAATTAACTAATGGATGGGTGAAAGCTTTAAAAATTATAGTGCACTTGAAAAAAATGCAAGTTATCAATATTGTTGGAAGAGCTGTTAAGGAGGGAGAAAAAAAGATGAGCTAGTTCCTCTGCTGTGTTCCTTCTCTTAGCTTTTTACATCAGTGTTCCTCTAATCGCTAAATGTACATCCAAGAATCATCCTTCCCCTTATTCCCTCTATTCAAATGGCAATTGAACGCTGCCAATGTTTGCATCAAAATAACTCTTGAATCTGTTCTCCCTGGTCTTCCTCAATTGCAATCCTGAAGCAGATTTTCATAAAAAAGCCTTCAACTGGGATCCCTAACTCCTTTCTTAAGCCCTCAAACCTGTCTCTAAATACATCAAAGAATATATGGTCAAAATGATTACCTGATAGGAACATTTCCTGCTTCAGGACATCCTAGGTTACTGTTCATGTTCATTTTTCTCTGCATGGCAAATAATTCCTTCTACAGTGAGTTCATTTTCTGTTCCCCAGCTCCCTTTGCACATTCTCTACAATCATTACACAAAATGCTTACATGCCTCTGTTCTACAAATGATATTTCATGTCTCTGAGCCTATTTCATACCACCCTATCTACCCAGAGAGGCTCCCCAGTCCTTACTACTCTTCCCTCAACATTTAGTTGAGATAGCACAGTACCTGGGAATTTTTTGCTTGTTGTCACCCTCCCCCAAGCCATAGCACCATTCTCTAGGGGTTCTATAAAAATGTTGTGTCTAGGGCACCTGGGTGGCTCAGTGGATTAAGCCTCTGCCTTCGACTCAGTTTCTGATATCCGGGTTCTGGGATCAAGGCCCACGTGAGCAGAGAGCCTGCTTCTTCCTCTCTCTCTCTGACTGCCTCTCTGCCTACTTGTGATCTCTCTCTCTGTCAAATAAATAAATAAAATCTTAAAAAAAAAATGTTGTGTCTGTATCTCTGCACTTTCTACATTATTAAGAATTGGCCAATTTATGTGTCTGTCTCTTCTAGATGGGAGACTTCTTAAAGGCAATGTCTGTGTCATACTATCTTTAGTATCTTTTATCTCTGTGTTGAGGCACATAGTGAACCTCAATAAATACTTAATCAGGTGTGAGAAAAGAAAGCTGTGGGAAAAGGGATGACAAGGAAATCATTATAGAAATGTAAGAAAAAAGGGATGGCATAGAGAAAGAAGAAGCAAATTCTCTGTAAAAGGGAGGTAAAAAAATGAAAGGGGAAAAATAAAGGGGAAGAATCATTGGTAAGATATCGATAAAGATGGTCATATAGAAGATACAAATGTTGAAAAGAGAAGTAGAAGGGTCGAAAAATAAAGAGAATAGGTGGATGGACAATAAGACTACTACAGAACAAGATAAGAGAAGCAGACTATGGAAAGAAAAGGACAAACTTGACAAATATAATTCAATATATTGAGGGCAAAGAAGTGGAAGGAAAGTAACCAGAAGGTGTGTTGACAAGTACTTACCATGGGAAAGTAGCCATCTGCATAGTAGAAGAAAAACGAGAGAGCCCAGAATAAAGGAAGACAAATAATTTAATAATAATACTAAGTAAAGGACAGTTGAGACAAATAAACAAAACAAGCACAAACAGCAAAACCCCACAGACAAGAAAGAGTAAGAAATTATGCTTTGGCGATACATTAGAGATTGCCTTTTAAATGCTGGACCATTGGTCTGTTTGTTAGAATACAGAATTTGCTAAAACAGTAACATAAAAGTATCTCTCTTTACTAAAAGTAAAGGACAAATAGTAAACCCCAAATCGGCAATTCCACGGCAATGCAGTCATTAAGAGAGTACTATAAAGCTACTCATGTCCTTTTTTGAGGTTAATTTTTCTGTGTACCTATATAAAGTCAGTTTTTCTCTCATCATGAGCAATTGTGATTCAGGGTGTGCCCTAAACTACAACAAATGAGCCAGATTTGAAATATAAAATGTTTATTTCTATGCATGCACTGGAAAAGACTACCAGTTCCTACTGGCGTCTTAAAGTTGCTTCATTATAAAAGGAGAAAATTGGAAGAAAAGCAGCACGGGCAGATGTCCTGCCTGCTGTCAGAGTAGGTGACATTTATATGATGTGACTCACCTTGACATCTCTTGGTATTCTGTTACAAATCTGAGAGACTGTGTTTTCACTTGTGGCCTGCAATTGCCTCAGGTACCCGGATACTATCCATGTTCTTCAGCAGAGGTCGGCCAGCGCTAATTGTTAAACACCAGCCCAACACAGGCTGGCCAGCGGGCCAACTGACAGTCCCGCAATGCTCGAATCTGCCCTTTCTAATCTAATATTCTGGAGGTAGACCTCAAGGGACGTCATGATGTTAGTGATGGTGTGCCGGCAAATGTATCCGACAGACGACTTTTTTTTTTTTTTTTTTTTAATGTAGAGCTTCATTGCTTTAGGATCACGTTTTTTATTCAGAAAAATCAAGAGCATGCAGACCCAATTTTATACTTATTTAAAACAACACCCTTAAGTACTTTCCTATTTTGAAATTTATTGGAAATGCCTACTTAAGAGCGTGTGTCTCATTTCTAGCAAGAATATAACTTATTCCTCTTCCTGTAAGATCTGTATCACCTAAACTATATTTCATCCTTGGGCTCCCTTTTAATATTATTGAACAAGAAATTTATGTCTGTGATGACTGATCCATGCCATTTTATGGCCAAAATATTTCAACCTGTCTGCCATTAGGTGTTGACTATAAATTTTCTAATTTACCCAGCATGCATCATGTGGGTATGTCCCATGTTCTCTCAGTTTAGTTTTTGTGGGATTCTGTAAGGATCTAAAATATCACACCAACTCTCTCTTAAGTCTTTTTCACATTATTTTTTAAAGAATTTGGAGTCATTTGAAAATAATAGTCACCCTTTATTATGTCCTTACTCTGCACCAGGCATTTTTTATATGCATTATTTATAGGATGTTCACACCAAATATATCAGGTAGGTTTGGATTTCCTCATTTTAATGCCAAAAAAAAAAAAAAAAAGTTGAGATTGGGCAAGTTCTGTGTCTACACGCCCCCCCCCAAAAAAGAATTAGTGACAAAGTCAGGATTCAACTCTTATGTGTTCGATTCCAAAGCCAGTAGTGCTAAACACAAGACCATATATATATATCACATTAATTTGTTTTTATTCTGGTATCTCTAGTGATAACTTAGTGAAACTTCTTTCTAATAATATAAGATATTCTAGCCTCCACTTAAGAATAAAATAAAAAAAAAAACCTGTTCATTGCTCAAACCCTGTGGCTATTATTTCTCTCTACTGCAGATGAGGGCATTGTGGTACAGATTCAAAATTAAATCTCCATTCCTGTTTTTGTTGTATGTAAGAACTACTGAAAATATGGGTACATTTTCTAGACCTCTATGCTCCAATTTAGGGAAAAAAAGAAAAAAACAAAACAGTGAGCAAACTATAGCTCTATTTTTCATAAAGACATAGCAAGTTGGGTCTGCAGAGATTCCATGGGATACCTATAAAATATTCCCATTTCTGGGGAATTAAAATACAATAAAATTATATTTTATCACATTTCTATAAGAAGAATAGATAATGTACAAGAACATTTTAATAATTTATGAAAGAAAAGCAGACTAAATGAATATTTGATATTATAATATTTTAAATTTTTAAATAGATTCTAATATCCAGACTATAGTTTCCTTTTCTTCTTTTTTCAGACAGCCTACCTTGAAAAGCTCATTGACTTTCACAGCTTTAGCAATTACCTCTCTGAGAATAATTCCGATTTGGATCTGTACCCAATATTACCCCAAACTCTAGTCGCTTTATTCCCATAAGAACTTAGATATTTCTGTTTGCATGTTTTATCTGAAATCCAAAATATCTATACTTGAACTCAATATCCTCAAAATTACCTTATTCCTAAATTCACATTCCAGAAAAAAAAGGACAATTATTTTCCTTCATTTTCCATAGACAACACCTGAGAGTAATCTTAACACATTTGACTTCCTCAGGTTTTTATAAGGTGAAGTTCTAATTCCAAGTCCTTCATGATGCGTTCCCAACTCACACCACTACTCTCTCCAACTACTTTCCTTTTATTCATGCCCTACATTTCATATTTCTTCTCTGGGGTGCTTTCCTTCCCCTTCACCTGGGAAACTCTCACTCACTCTTCAAGATGGAATTCAAATACTTTCTTTTCTGTGAAGTTTTTATTAATTCTCAGTGCATAGCTGGTCACTTCCCGGGTTCCTAAATTTTACATTTATTCCTCCCCTAATTTCTACAAGCCCTTGAGGATAGATACTGAATCCAAATCCAGATTTTGCTTTTTATATGAATGACAGAACCCAGTGTATTATAGGTGCTCACTAAATATTTTTAAATACATGCATAAATACATGAGCATGTGAATGAACAAATAATTCAATGAATCTTTGACTTCCCTTACTATCTTCATGGCCTTTATATATCACTGCATTTTGTTTTGCCTTCAAACTACGTACTTGGAAAAGAATCCTCAGGTAGTTTTAGTATGTGTTAAAAAGAAATGTCAAGACTTCCATGAAATATCTTACATGAATTAATTCAGAGCTTCTTTTTCCAAGGCCATGATATGTTAATGGACTTTTAAAACACTGTGTAAGTACCCAAAAGTTACCATAAATTATTCTTAAAGCAAGTTTGAATACGTTCCCTATATATGTGGGTAAATTAGGGTAAACATAAATGGCTGTTAAAAGGGTAAAATAATATATTTAATACTTTCATTTCTACAAATAATTTGCTTTCATTTCTATTTCCATTTTTCTTGAATAATATCAATTCCATCAGATTGGAAATTTGATGGAACTCTTTCTTGAAGTTTTAACTTTTCCCTGTAGGACATAAGGAAATATTATTTGAAGATAAAAATGGAATTTGGGGGGTTCAGGTTGTTTTCCCAAAGAAACCTCAAATTCATCTCTCCTTTCTAAAGCATTTAATTGCCAAAAATATCTAATTTAAAACTCTATTTTTGCTTCTACAGTAATGGCATTGTTATGGCTCTTTCTTGTCCTTCTTTCTTTTATTTGTTTTTCTTTTGTTATTATATACAGACAAAAAATATGTGAATTCAATAAAGTTTCATGAATTAGAATCTGTGACATAAATCCTATGTTTATGATAAAAATAGGATTTAATAAAATAAACATAAAAATTTGAAAGCCCTGAGTAAGTTTCCATGGAGAAAGTAAAATTAAACAACCACTCTGCCATTGTATGAGCAAAAGAAGGTAGTCTCACATTTTAAATATCATAGCGATTACAGTAATAATGGTGATTAATATTCATATAGTTGTCCCTGAATAATCTGTGCCCTTGCTGGAAAGAAAAACCAGAAGTGACTGGGTTAATAAGTCTGTGACAGATAAGGCAGAGGCACTGTGATCAATTCCCACTCACAATCGCAGAATATGGTCACAAAAATGTAAATATCAAAGACTGCCTTCAAGGTAAGTACTCATTCCAAGTGAGGGATGGAACCTGTAGAGGCAAATATTTGTAACAAAGGTAGAGAACCCCAAAACATAGAGAAAAGTAAGAGAATTTAACTAGATAGAGGATCCCTCACACCACAAATTAAAAATGACTTAAGCTACTGCATACCAGAGTAACAAGAATTTAGTCTCTCTCTTAGGCTCCCTCCCTCCATAGCATCGTCTGGTACAAAAACACCACCAGATCATAAGAAAAGAATGGATAAAACTCCCAATCTGAAAACCCAAGCAAAGGACAGAAGACAATAGTTGGTGTCATGGGGCATAAAGAGACAAAAAGATCAAGATTTTCATAAGAGATTGGTTATCATAAGGTCAACTAGTCTAGGCTATCTAAGAAAAGAAAAATAAAATGACAAGTAGGGGGAAAATGGAAGGATCTGAGACAAGAAAACATGACAAGGTTGAGAATAAGGCATTAAAAGTTTTGGAAGAGAGGGAATTAGACATAGGAGTGAGAATTTAAGATATCAAATGTGGGAGGGGAATCCTATTTATAGAATATATTCATCAAAGTACTGTAAAAGAGCAAATAAACTTCAAGCTGCACTAATTAAGAGCTCTTGAAGCACAGCAGGAATAAGACTGAAAAAATTAGTTATATTCACAGAGGTCTATCTATTGGAATGTTTCACCATTTTTTTTCTTTTTTAAAACCAGTTACTTTTATTTTTTATTTTTTTGTACTTAGTATTTTTTAATTAAAGTTCAACTAATTAGCATATTATGTATTATTTGTTTCAGAGGTACAGGTCTGTGATTCATCAGTCTTATGTAACATTTAGTGTTCATTATATCACATGCCCTCCTTAAATGTCCATTACCCTGTTATCCCATCCCTCCACCTCCCTCCTTCATCAACCCTCAGTTTGTTTCCCATGATTAAAAACCAGTTACTTTTAAACTCATTGGACCATTGGTTTAGGATAAAGATGATCAGATTACTTTTTTTCCTATAAAAATAAATATTTTGTTTTTAAATATAAAATTAATTCAGTATTGTTTATATAATTATCTATACATCACCCTCCCAAAGATATTATTATCAGTTAAATTTCTGAGAGACTGAACATACAAATGGACAATGGCCAGACTGAATATGACAATAGAGCTTTGACCACAAACTGCAGCAACTAGGTCAGGAAACCAAAGCACCAGCACTATAGCAATTGACCAAGAATGCCCAAGCCTTCGACAATGACAACTGGTCTACCTATGTTTGCCTTGCTTTAAATTCAGTAATAATCAGAAAAAGCAAATATCTTCCCCAAACACATATGTGATGCCCAGCTTCTAGTTAGTCTGCCTGCTGCCTCTTTCTTATGTCAACAATTTCCAATCAGAGAAACCTAAAGGTTTTGTTTTGTTTTTGTTTTTGTTTTCCATTTTAAAGCTGTTTTATCTGCCCACCTTTGAGCCTCTGCCAAAAGCAAGGGATTGTAGCTCCTTTCTTATAGCACATTCTGAAGTCTTTGTATGTACTCATGTGGGTGGTCCACATTTCTAATATTTTAATCTCCTGTGGTTAAGACAATGCATAATTTAATTCTATCCACCTGTAATCTCTGCAGATTAACATAATACAGGACAGCTTTGTCACTTGGAAACTGACATAGCTGTCTCGTGAATTCATTACAGCCAAACGCTGAAATGCCAAATTTCAGGAAGGAGAGCCTGTGCTCTCACTCTCAGATGATTGTAATAAACAATTACTTAGATATTACATAACCTGAATTTTTACCCATTACTTATCATATCAAAATATTTATAAATTTATATCATGTAAAAAAAATGGCATACAGAATCATTTGTATTTATGTTAAAGCATTTCTTCTCAGCATTAGTGAATAATGATCCCAGTGAATTAAGATTCCACAAAATAAAATAAGCCTAATTTTTATAGGGAGAATAGTCATGGAAATGACAAAAATAATGCCTTATAATTGCTCTCACATGCTGCCCAACAAGGAAAAAAAGGAACCATCATCATTTACAGAAACATAACTCTTCCTCCCTGATATAATATTTATTTCAAAGATAAAATGAATGCCTTCTTAAAGTTATTCATTTGAAAACCAGAAATGTTTTTTCAAAATTTTTAATGATCCACATATTTCACATTTTCAATTATTTGCTAGATATTTATGTGTATATTTAATACATAAGAGGAGAAGTTAGGAACCTTATCAAGTAAATTACATTAACTTACTTAAAATTACATTTCTCTGCCCTTATAGTTTAAATCATAAGATGTAAGCCTGTTTTTAAAAGGAAAAAATGTAAAACTTACTAATATTTCTTATTCTTTTTGCTGTGTGGGCTAAAACATTTAAACTGCTATTACTGTGAACACAGTATATTATAATATAAATGTTTTACCTCAGAAAGCAAAATAAACCATATGCAGAGAAATTCAGAATTTAGCAAAAAGATGTGAGACATAGAACATGTGAATTTTTATTCATGCCAACTATAGTTCTAGAAAAGTTTTAATTTTGAAGCCCTAGATGAATAAGAGGCAAGGAGAGTTTCCACCCTTCCTTCTGCACATTTTCTATCTCACTTCTCAGAAGTGTATCTCAAAGAAAAGGAAGGTGAGGCAAAAAGTTTTCTTAAATACAAGTGTGTGTCCAGTGGTAAGTATGAGAAGGGTGAAGAACAAATGTACCTCCAGTTCCAAATCTAGTAATTTATCTGCCGTCACTCTATAGCTGTGGCATCCAAGAACTCCTCTTCTACAGATAAGTACAACATTATTTCTACATGAGTATTTATGAGTACTCTACTTTTCCCTTCAGTTGGGTGGTTTTCAAAGTACCTTCTCCCATTGCCCAGTTTTTACTTAGGATATTCTGGATATAAGGAAACTTGAGGGCTCAGTGCCTCAGTGCCCTTTGGATCATACACTTCTCTGTTTTAGGTTAACTCCTGAGTGTGACAGGTCATGCTTAAAATGGATAGAGTTAACAGGATGCCTTAAGAAAACTGTCCCATTTGTAGCCAAGTAAGCTTAGCTAGTGGACTGGGTCAAAATTCTGAGAACATCCTAGGAATATTACAGAAATATAAAATCAGAAGAATTGCTGGTTGCAGTATTATGTACACAAGATAAGTCAGTTCCAACCCTTTTGGAAAATGCAGCATGTACCATTCATCTTGGGTAACTAATTAAAATGAAATAAAAAGTTGTATATTTCCTATGCTTATCATACATACAGTTGGGCTTATAACACAAATTAAAATTTTTCAAATTGCAATATTTCAGGGGCATTTGATTAACCATGTGATTATCTACATTTGGCCCAGGAAGATTGATCCATTACCAGAAAAGTGGTATCTATTAACAAATAGGTTATCTAAATTTATAAATCATCAAAGTATGCTGTTAGTGTTTATAAGCAGTTCTTATTTTCTTATTGATAAATGTAAGTTCTTCAAGATTTCAGAGGGAAGTATCAGGAAAAAACTTAGCATCACTTTGATAAGGATATCAGCATACATGCTTTGACATACAAATAAACACATTTTTTGCAGCCTTTTCTCTCAAAAGTTTTCTTCATGACATTATTCTCATAAACACAGAATTGGGACATTAGAATACAACTAAAAATGCAGACAATATGACAATGAAAGGTCTTCCCATCTTTCTATTTTCTGGTCAACAGCCAATTGAGATCTTCGCTCAACATCTGTGATAGTCTCTCATGCTTAGACATAAGTAGCCCAGGTGAGAAAAACTTTCAAATATTTATTTTTTCCTATTTATATCTCAACTCCTAGAAAAATTGCTCAGGCTCTCAAAGCTGAATTTCTGCTGCCATCCAGTCTACTCCTATCAATTATCATTCTCTTTTAGATCTTTTTCTTTCATTTTTCTGCTTTGCTGCCCATTTCCTTATTCTCCTTATCTCTTCTATGTTTTATTCTGCTCCAGTTTAAAATCCTCCACTTAATACCAAGGACATTGCCTGATATTCAGTAGATATTCCATAAATGAACAAAAAAAAGTTTACAAGAGCCTACAAATTTTGTCAAAATGATATATTTTAAGATAAAAATTGACATCACATTATGTCTTTAAATATACAGTTGATGATGATAGATATAGCTCCTAGTATATTTCTGAATAAATAGATTTGTGCTTAGGGGCACCTGGTTGTCTCAGTTGGTTAAGTGTCCAACTCTTGATTTCAGCTCAGGTCATGACCTCAGGGTCTTGAGATCCAGTCCTGCATTGGGCTCGTGCTAGATGTGGAGCCTGCTTAAGATTCTCTCCCTGTCTCTCCTTCTCCCTTGACCCTTTCCCCACACTTACACACTCTCTCTCACTCTAATAATAATAATAATAATAATAATAATGATAATAATAATAGTAGTATTTAAATCATCATTACTTTTATCTAGGTATTTTCAATTTTTTAACTTTATTAATACGACATTAAAGTTCATATACACTTAGAAAGCATAATTTTTTGACAAAGATGAATATGATTGTTTTTATTTCTTATTTAAGGGGGAGTAACCATTTTTTATCCTTTTCCTCATAATTTTTCAGCAATGATTTAAATACACCCTAAGTGATCACACAAGTTACAATTAAATATCTAGAAAGTTTTACATGGAGCCTGTCTCCCGTTCAGATGAGGAAAAAAAAAAATTAGGTGTTCTCAAGTGTTATATAAACCATGAAATATGGGAACCATCTAGGTTCAGTCAAGATATTGCTTGGACAGAATTTACCTGAGGTGAGAAAAGGAAAAGAGGGCACAATTTATGAAGGAAACATTAATAAGTCATCTAAAATCTAAAATATCATAAACAGAAAACTTTCACAACCCTTATAAAGCCCAGTGTGTTTCCAGGTTAAGATGACAGATTGTCACATGTATATAATTGTTCTCCTTCTCCAAGTCCTACTAACACTAGAGATGCATCATTTTCTTTTCTTTTAAAGATCTAAACATTCTAGGATGGAAAGAACAGAATGGGACAAGAGACAACAGCAAGAACTACTAGGAAACTTGAAAGAATATGCCAAGTGGTTAATAATATAGTCAACCTGAGAAAGCCAAAGTCCAAGCCTGCAGTGAGAAAACTAAGGACTAAACTGATTTATAAGAAAGATTCATGTATGACTGGAATCTGGGATAAAGGGAGGGACTGAAAAAGTCATTTGGTCTCCTCACCTACTCCACACCACTGAACATCAGCTTCTCCCTTACCTCCAGAAAAGTCTAGAGATTAATTATCTGGAAAGGCTACAATAAAGTCTTTCTTTGGAGGTCTTTAGACTTACTTTGGGGTAGAATGCCTTTTACTGATGACAGGGTATTGAGTTAATGTGTGAATACTTAATAGTAAATGAAAAGACTTCCAACCCTTTTGCCCTCTGCAACTCTGCCCCCAGAACACTTACCTTCCAGGCAGGAGTTTGGAAGATGCTTTCCTGGGAAACTAGTTAAGTACAAGGGGAAGACTTACTTCCCTTTAGCAAGTCTTAAGTCCTTTTAAGACTGATTCTAGAAAGTACCAGATTCTGAAGAAAAGGGATGCTGAGTTTTAGAAGAATCCATTGGCTCATTGTAATAATGTAACATACATTGTATGACTATGTGGATGGTCTTTCATAAAAGAGAAATCATGTTTATAAAAACTAAACATTTTTCTGCTTTTCTGAATTTTCTGCTCTGGAATGAATGCATCACAATGGTGATGAGAGAGATGCCTCATTCCATTTGTAACTGTTCACAGACAACCAGAGTAGAATTTCCATGTCTCCCATTAAGGCTGGAAGAAGCACTAAATGGTTGGGATGCTGGAGGGCTTGTGCCAAGACTCAGCCATGGCTATATCAGGTTTTACAGGAGTATTTTTTCCATTTCCTGGTACAGTACTTTCTAGCAATTTACCAAGTTTCTATTAACCTTTACCAGAATTTCCAAAGCCTGTCTAATTATATGGGTCTCTCAATGGTGGTTAGATCCTCACCGTTGAGTCTTTGCTAGTGCCATCCAAAAGTGCTGTTCTTCTTCCTACATGTATTTGATTTCTTTTCCTTCTGTCATGCTACCACATGATCCCAATTCTTGAAAAGTCCCCTATTTGCTACTTCTTAAGACAAAAACAACAAAAAACTCCTGTCCATTTGTTAAGGCCTTTTTATAATCCATCACTTTCTTCCTGCTCATCATAACTTCATGTTGGATTTATATAGTTTTCTTAGAGCCCCCTAAGGGGATCTGACTCATTCTCACCTTCTAGCATCCACGTTTGTGTGTGTTCTCACTTACACCATCTCCTTCCATAATCTAATTCCCGTGTTTCATTCAAATTCTAATACAAACTTCACCTGTTCATACTTTGGTTCTCTGCTTACTCTATTCCCCAATGATAACCCCCATCTTCTGAAATCCTAATGATTTATAGCTAGAAGCATACGATGCATCATACAATTGTTATTTCCAATTGGTTTGTTTGTTTTCCCCATGAGGAAAGGACTTGGTCTTGGTCTGTGTTTAACAGGTGGGTAAAGATTTGCAAAACAATGAGTAGATACATGGATTCTGAAGTTGGATTCACTTCAATTCAAATTCAGTTTCATTTGTGTATCCTTGAGCAACCTATCTGACCTCTATGAATCTCAGTTTCTTTAATAATAACATGGAGAATATAATAATCAAACTGTTCTTAAGATAAAAATGAGAAAACATACATATTTATCATAGGGAAGTACACAGTAAGAATTCACCAAAGTTTACCATTATTATGGCTCTTACTGGTGATAAAATAGTAGTTGAGGAAAATTAGAATATTTCGTGACACTTTAGAAAATATAATATGTATTTTTTCTTTTTATTATTTTTAAAAATATATAACCATTTAAACTGTGTGCATAACAAAGAGTGTACTATTCTACCAAATATCAACTGCTTGTTGATAAACACTGCCCTGCCAATTATGACTCCCCATCCTCAAAGCTCTTATTACAAAGAAGCTAAAACAACTGCAGTGAAAGGAATGTGTCATGGGTGTAACTAAGGAACAGCCTATATATAAAACTGCTAAAATTAAGGTTTGGAAACACATTGTAGTATCTGAAAAAAACTCTTAGAACTCAGAGCTAAAAAAGAGTGAAAGACAAGGTTGTATCCATTTTAAAATAATTGGAGATTTATCACAGTCTATATGAACTGAAATTAAACTGAATCTGGATTCAGTTCAAGTACAAAAGATTTTCGGAGTCCAACATTCAATTTTGCTCCTCTTCCTTTACTGCCGTTTGAACACATATTATTACTGCTCTGTAGATGCCTTTGGCAGTGACACCTATAGATCGTGAGAAAGTTGGGCTGTTAAGCTTTTGCAAACATGAAATGTGTCTGTTTCCCAATGAGTTACCACTCTGTGGAGTTGTGAATCCTTTTCTAACACCCCAGCTACAGATTACAAAACCCTCAAAGTCACTGAACATCCTTTCCAAAGACATATTCAGCATTCTTTTCTAAATATGTATCTTTGGGAGGGTAATAGAGGCAGAGCAGGAAAAACTGCACTGAAGTCTCTATTTTCATCACTTGGTGACATATCCTTACCTTTCCACCTTTTGTTCTATTTTTGACCTCATTTGCCTCTTTTCCCAGTCTGGACCCAGTCAGTTGTTCCAGTATGTCTTGTCTAATAGTTTGAATTTTCTCATCCTCTTGAATCCTACTGCAAATTCTTTTCCATCCTAGGAATTCAATTTTTTCTTTTTTTTTTTTAAGATTTTATTTATTTAAAAAAAAAAAAAGATTTTATTTATTTATTTGACAGAGAGATCACAAGTAGGCAGAGAGACAGGCAGAGAGAGAGGAGGAAGCAGGCTCCCTGCAGAGCAAAGAGCCTGATATGGGCCTCTATCCCAGGACCCTGAGATCATGACCTGAGCTGAAGGCAGAGGCTTTTACTCACTGAGCCACCCAGGCGCCCGGAATTCAATTTTCTAGTTTTCTCGGAACACGGTAAGGGAACATCTATTCATTGCGTTCCTAATGGAACATATCTTAGGTTTCAAACTGGGTGATGAAATGTAAATGAGTTAATGAATGATCTTTTTAGGTGACTACCTTCATAATCCATATCTTTCTGTGTCTTTATCCAAGCTCTCCTTCTACATTTGCCTTTTTATGTTTTCTCATATTCCACAGTTGATATTGTCCTGCAAATAGAAGTCATTAGGCATTTACTTCATCAAATACCCTCTCTTTATTCATAGATTTCCTTCCTCTGTTATTATTTTAGTTTTTGTTTTTATTTTTCAAAATAGCAATTTTACTGCAGTTAACATACACTACTATAGGGGCACCTGGGTGGCTCAGTAGGTTAAGAATCCCACTCATGGAATCGGCTTATCCCTCCAACTCAGGTGCACCTTCATTTGGGTGCATGCATTCTCTCTCTCTGTCTCTAAAATTAAATATAATGTTGTATTAGCTTCAGGAGCACAATATAATAATTCAACATTTCCATGCATTATTTAGGGCTCATCACATTTCCATCCTTTTAGAGAGAGGTTTCCTCCTCCTTTTCCATGGTTCCTTGAAAAAAGATTCCTATAGGCCTCTATGTAAAAATAATAGAGGTGTCTGGATGGCTCAGTCAGCTGAATGTCTGACTCATGATCTCACGCTTATGAAACTGAGCCACATTTTGGGCTCCACACTCAGTGCAGACTCTGCTTGTCCCTCTACCTCTGCTACCCCCCAAATAAAAAAATAAATTAATGTAATATAATAAATAAAATAATAAATAAATCTTCAGATAAATAAAATCTTTAATAAAATCTTCAAAATAAATATATATAAATACATAATGATAAATAAATATTAAATAAATAAGTAGATGTCAAAATAAATAAAAATCTTCAAAAATAAATAAATAAATATGATAGGTTTTTTTGACATCTCTACTGATGGTATTGTACTTATATTTTTTTTAACTACTAAGCTTACTACAGTTACATATTACAAATATTGATGTATCTATTATGATTCTAACATGTTTATAGTTTTTATATGCACTCCCTATTTTCTTTTCTAATTTTATTCTCACTTTCTAAGTTCTAACCTCTCCACATTACTTTTATCTACTGATATGTGAGTGTACTTATTGCACTGAGTACGTACAGAAGCTTTGTTCCAGAGCTTCCTCAGAAATTCAAAAAGACATATGCATTCTTCAGGTAGCAAAGTATAATATTAATTATACTAATATTAGTGTTCTCAGTTCTCCTGAACATAAAAATAGACCATTTAACTCTGATATCCACCAATTACATGGTCCCTCTGCAGGTGGTCACTTTAAATAGTCTTTTGTATTGTCATTGGTGTTTTTCTGCCATGACTTATTTGAATATACCAACACATTTTCTGATTTCTTTGTTCATCATGGTTTCTCCCATCTTAATTTTTTACTTTAGAGGTAGCATCTCTAAATATGTAATTTGAAATCCATCAGTTTAATAGGTCATATACTTGGGGTCCCTATTTCACAGGTCATGCTGTCATGGGTCTCAGGATTGAGCCAGGCAACAGGCTCTCTGTGCTGAGTGGGGACTCTGAGGATTCTCTCCCTATGTCCCTCCCTCCACTCACTCTCTCTCTCAAAAAACTAAATCCTAAAAAAGAATTAAAAATAGAATTACCATATGATCCAGTAATTTCACTATTGAGTATTTACCCAAAGAAAACAAAAACATTAATTGGAAAGATAATATGCACCACAGTTTTACAGTAGCATTACTTACAATAGCTAGATATGGAGGCAAACCACGCCTGTCCACAAATGAATGGATAAGAAGATGTGGTATATATACACATACACACACAATACAATATTACTCTGCCATAAAAAATGAGATCTTGCCATTGCAACAACGTTGTTGGATTTAGAGGGTATAATGCTAAGTGAAATAAGTCAGTCAGAGAAAGACAAATAGCATATTATTTCATGCATAGGTGGAATTTAAGAGATGAAACAAATGAACAAAGTAAAAAAGAAGCAAACAAAAACACAGACTCTTAAATATAGAAGATAAACTATAGAGAATTACCAGAGGGCAGATGGGTAGGGGGATGGATAAAATAGGTGAAGAGGATTAAGAGTGTACTTATTGCACTGAGTACGTACAGAATTGTTGAATCATTATATTTTACACCTGAAACTAATATAAAACTATATGTTAATTATACTTTAATTAAAAAATAAATCAAAAAATAAAAAAGTGTATTTCAAGATCTTAAACTTTTGTTTACTCCATCGCTGATATTTGGGTTTTTCTTTGTTTATTCTTGATTTTTGAATTCAAGTGCATTTTTTTATTTTTACTGATTAATTTAAATTATTTTTTTTAATTTCCTAATTCATTCAACCAGTATATATTTTGTTACACACACAAACACACACACACACATACATACTATAGTATATACAACTACTTTGTATATGTACAGTTTAGATTGTTATAAGTTCTGGGTATAAAACAATAAAGTCAAATTTCATATTTCATACATTTTATAGTTTATTAGGGATATAGAGGTGGGAGATAGAGGCAGGGTTAGATAATCCAGGATGTGGTAACTGCTAAAAAGAAAGTTAACAGGATCTTGTAATATGGAGAGACAGGTTGAGGAGGAAGGCTACATTGGATGGCCAAGAAAGGCTTCTATGCAGAACATTCCAGCTAAGACAAAAAGTCTTTAAAGTCATTTAAAGTCATGAAGACTTACCCTCATATCTCTTTTTGTTTGTTTCTTTCTCCATTTCTCAGTGTTCATGCTCTACTACTTCATCTCACTTTTTGGTTATCGCTTTTTATTCCCCTTCTACAATTTCATTCTATCCCTTCCAATTTCTTCTCCCTTCAGATATTTCAAAAACTTGTCCTGATTGTGCCTCTTTAAGATACTATGTTATTTTTATTTTATCAGCTAGTCTCTCATCCACCTCTTTTAACAACTGTTTTTCTCTTTCACCATTTAGGGAAGCTGCTCAAACAAAAGTACCCACAAATTGAGAGTTGACAAAATTACACTATCTTTTCGATCTTCATTTTTTAAAATATTTTATTTATTTGAGAGAGAGAAAGAGAGCATGATGTGGGGGGGGAGGGACAGAGGGAGAAGCAAACTCCCCTCTGAGCAGGGAGCCCTGGGATCACGACCTGAACTGAAGGCAGACACTTAACCAATGAGCCACCCAGGTGCCCTTTCAATCTTCATTTTAACTAATATTTCTTCAAGTAAAACAACACATTGATCACTCACAGAAACTCCCTTAACTATGGCCCAGAATCTTTCTCATGTTACAAATGTTCTCATGATCACTTGAGTGATGTGTTTTTATGGAATTTTATTTCCTCTGCCTGCTTCTTGGAATTTTGCTTCTCGTGGCTTTGTTCTTGTTTATCTTTCTACTTCTACATTCTGTCTGTAAGTAAATAAATGAATAAATAAACATACACACACACACACACACACACACTAAATATTTACACTACAGAATTAAGAATCATTGTCCTACTTATCAACTGATGTTAAAATACCTCTTAGTTTAGATTTCTTTTCAGAATGTGCTGTTTTTCATATAAATCTATGGACACTTTAAACCATGCCTAAACTCGAATTCAGCTTTTTACAGGAAATGTTTCTCTCATGTTTGTTTCCTATCTAGGTCAATTGTATCAGTGTCATAATAAAATATTACTTATTGATCCTTATTTTCAGAATCAACCTATAACATAAGCATGGGAAATTTAATTATTGAAAAGAATGTAAATATTACGTATCTTAACAATGTAAAAGAAGATGCAGTGGAAAGAAGTTGGGTTATGAATGAGATATGGAACAGAAGAGTAGAAGTGAAAGAATGAAAGTGAGACTCTCTTCATCATACATAGTTGGAAGCTGAGATATAATGAACACATAATAACAAAAAAACAGTTTTGAATAAAGTAATATAATTAAGGACTGTAAATATAAACAATGAAAATATATAAATTCATCAAACTAAGGAAAGGAGGGGGAGAAAAGATGAACAGTCCTATAAGTTATCTAAATTCTTATTTGTGGGAAAAGCCAATAAATTATATCTCAAAGAAGAAAATATATTGCTTAGAGATATGGAGATAATCACAAGAAATGAAATCATACAAAGTTTAAAGTACCTGCCTCTCCTTTGTGGAGGTAAGGATTGTTTTTCATAAATTGTTATGATTCAGTTGGTTTCACTTTGCTCTCTCTTCACACACACACACAGTGGATATTATTTATAATATGTATAATAATATTATTTGTATATGAGGAAAATATGTGTATGTTTAGTACGTTTGGATCAAATTCCTAGGTATATTGTAACACCTTTGAGTTCATAAATTTAAGTTTAGTCTTACATATGAAAATATTTTCAGGGCACCTGGGTGGCTCAGTTGGTTAAGCATCTGCCTTTGGCTCAGGTCATGATTCTGGAGTCCCAGGTTCATGTCCCACCTCGGGCTCCTCTTCCCACTCTGACCCTCTCCCCTCTCATGCTCTCTCTATCTCATTATCTCTCTATCTCTCTCTCAAATAAATAAAATCTTAAAAAAAGAAAATATTTTCAATTTATACTTCTAAATATTAGTTGTTTTATTATTTCTTAAATTATTCTTCAAAGGATCTGAAGATAAGTATACTGGAGTTTCTTTGCCTCCTCTTTGTTTCAAGGTCTTTTTTTCTCTTTTCTTCTTTATTTTCATCTCATCACTGTCTCTAAGTTAATCTCCTGCTATTTTCAATGCCCCTTATGGAATTTTTATTTGAATCCATTTTCCTTTGAACACTTTAGAATTTGTCATTTTTTAATTTTTTTATTCTTTAATTTAGATGAACTTGTTACATTCCTCAATCCTTTTTTTTTCATTTTTTTCATTCCTCTTAGTTTTTTAAGTCCAAATTTTAGCAATATACGTCTCCAAGTTTTTATTATTTGAATGTAGTTAACACAAAATTAGCTGCAGGTGTGTATCATAGTAACTCCACTTCTCTCTACATTCTCTGTGGTCACTTAGCTACCATCCATTACCATTCAACACCACGACAATACCATTGACTATATTCCCTATGCTGTGCCTTTCATTCCTGTGACTTATTCATTCCATAATTGAATGCCTGTATTTCCCATTCCCCTTCACCCATTTTGAAAATCTTTTTTTTTTTTTAAGGTTTTATTTATTTTGACAGAGAGAAACACAGCCAAAGAGGGAAGACAAGCAGGGGGAGTGAGAGAGGGAGAAGCAGGCCTCTCGCTGAGCAGAGAGCCTGCTGTGGGACTCGATCCCGGGTTTCCAGGATCATGACCTGAGCCTAAGGCAGTCGCTCAACCAACTGAGCCACCCAGGCGCCTGAAAATCTTTGTACTACTCCCTTTCCTCAGGCAACCATCAATTTTTTCTATTTATAAGTCTGACTTTGCTTTTTGTTTGCTTATTTTGGTTTTTAGATTCCACATGAGTAAAATCATATGGTATCTGTCTTTCTCAATCAATTTTATATAGGATAAATACCATCTATGTCCATGAATGTTGTTGAAAGTGGAAAAATCTTATTCTTTTTTTTTTATAACTGCAATCTTCCATTGTGTCTATATACCACATTTTCTTATCCATTCATCTATGAATGGACACTTAGGTCACCTTCCAACTTGGCTATTGTAAATAATTCTTTATTAAACATTGAGGTACATATTTTTTTTGAATTAATGTTTTTATTTTCTTTGGATCAAACACCAGTAGTGAAATTATTGGGTCATATGGTATTTTTGAAAGTTATTTCAATTTGATATGTTGTGTTACAATTTTATTTTTCTGTTTTGTATTTGTTTTTTAGACACAAAGGTCTCATCAGCTGAATTGTCTTGATTATCCTCCTTTTTCTCCCCGATTTATTGAGGCATAATTGAAAAATACAACTGTAATATATTTAAAGTGTACAGGGTGGGGATTTGATATATTTATATCATGAAATGATACCACAATCAAGTTAATTAATACATCCATCAGTTTATATAGTTACCTTTTTTGTGTGTGCATGAGAAGGCTTAAGATTTACTCTCAGCCAATTTCAAGTATATGATACAGTACTATTAACAAGTCACCATACTGTATATTAGATATTCAAAGCTTATTCATCTTATAACTGAAAGTCTATGCTCTTTGAGCAACATCTCCCTATTTCCTCTACCCCTCATTTTCCACCATTTTATCCTGTTTTTATGATTTTGATTTCTTTTTAAGACTCTAAATAAAAAATATTCCATCATATATGTGTGCATATATATATACATATCTAAATATTATATATAAGTATGTATGTGTGTGTGTATATATATGTATATATACATATACATATATACATATATATAACATTTTCTTTATTCATTCTTTTGAGGGACACCAACATTGTTTCCATATCTTGTCTATTGTGAATAATGCTGCAATGAACATTCATCAGCATACCTTCCCTATAACAAACCTATCTTAAAAGTTTGTCCAATTTTATAACTCTAAAATTATTTTATTTTAAATTATTTTAGGTTGAATATTTTTCACAGAAAATATGACCCATAAATTTGTACTTATGTCTTTTGTCCATTCTAGGATATTTGGTTTTTTATTCCTTATAATGTCTTTAAGTATTCCTTATAAATAAATGACACCATGTTTTTGTTATTTTTTGTTAGAAATGTTTACCCAATTATCCATTTATATTTTGATATTGTTTAGGATATTCTATTGATCTACAGATTTTTTTTTTAAGTTTTTATTTATTTGACAGAGAGAAACACAGCCAGAGAGGGAACACAAGCAGGGGGAGTGAGAGAGGGAGAAGCAGGCCTCCCGCTGAGCAGGGAGCCTGATGTGGGACTTGATCCCTGGTCTCCGGGATCATGACCTGAGCCGAAGGCAGTTGTCCAACCAACTGAGCCACCCAGGCGCCCCTGATCTACAGATTTTTAAGTGTACTTAAATTTAATAATGCTTTTTTGTAAGTTCTTCCTTTTTAGCCAATGCTTAGAAAGCCTTTCTCAATATAAGTACAAGATTTGTGTTCATTTTTCCATTTGTTATGACTTTAAACTTACACTTATTACCCCATCTAAGATTTACAGTTGTATATAATGTATGGTGATATGATATAAATGAATGTTTTTCTAAGTCTATCAGGTCTGCTTCAGAGTATTCTTCTCTATGGCTTTTAAGATGACACCAACAGTAAATTACCTTAATTATTATAGTTTTGTGTATTTTAGTAACTGGTAGGGCAAGAACTCTATTATTTTACTGCTCTTTGGCTAGCTCTATAAAATAATATTTTGAAGCTATAATAAACATTTTATTGCTTTTGGAATTTATACATAATATATGATTCTTTCATGTATATCATTAAGTCAATATGACTTAAAATATATTTGGTTGATACCACAGTAGCAAAAGATAGCACAAATCTTCACGAGACACAAATCATTACAACTAAAATTATGTAGCTATGGAAATCAAATATTCAGATAGCTTCACTGAAATCATAATTTGATTTACCAATTTCTTTATAAAATAATATACTAATATGAAACAGAAAAGATTCTTAAGGTGACAGGGTATAAAGAAGATTTCTAAAATAATTTTTGGCCATTAATGAGAAACTTTGCCATATTTATTTACCAAAACCCCTAGAACTACACACTACAACCTTCTAATTCTATATTATTTGTGTTTCTCCCACCATTTAGTTTTTAGCACCTGCCACTTAGAGAAACTTAGGTTTCACTACTGTGACAAATGTTTCTACCCATTATAAATGTTATGCATCATTTTCTGCATAATTACCTTGTGAAGTCTGTCATCTCCATCATAATCATACACATCTTCTTGGCCAGAACAATGATATCATTGCTGGTATCATCCCAAATCTCAATCTCAGCATCCAGTTTACTCTTCACTTTCTTGAAATCAGCAACTTGTTCAGCGATCTTTTCCTTTTCTGCCTCAGGCAATTGAGTCATCTTCGCCTAAAACACATGATAAGTAGATGTACAGTCATTCCACCACGTCAAAAAGCATTTTAGGAACAAGTGGTCATTATAAAATATTCTTAAACTTGTTCATTTAAAAACACAGACATGTCATAGTTTTAAAAAATCTTATAATCAAACTTTCTAGGCTTAATTTCTGTGAAAAAATATATTAAATTATAAATGTTTGCTCCAGAACTACAATGTTAAATTTGAGAATAACAATGTATAATTTAGCATCTGACATTTAATTCTACTCCTTAATATCAATGTGAGACTTCTCAAATTTCTAATGCAATGCGATTTTAAATTAATTCAGGCTTAACATAATATATCTCGTATATTAGAAAAGTATATACCTTATTTAGTTGTACCAATAATATTTTTCAAAAAGTTGAAGTATAACAAAATTATCTGGAAATGTCTATTGATGTTATAATCTCTATTTATCCATGTATGTATATACATACAGACAGATCCTTATACACACACTGAATATATATTGGTAAATAACAATAGAATACATTTAGAGATCGTATGTATTAGGTAAGCACATGCTTAAAATCATAAGGATGTATATGGGTATTTTGTACACATAAACACATTCAAGTGTGTATTTGTATACAAACTATCTGAGGGAAGAGTAAAAATGTTATGGGCAGGGTTTATTAAGGCAGCCCTCACTGGTTAGTATCCTGGCTTTTGAGGTTCTCTTTTCCGTGCAGTGAACTTGCTGGGTTGACATAGTATTATTCTGTGGACATGTCGAATTTTGAATAGTATGTAACTTGTGTTTTCCATTTGCAGTTTGAAATGTGGGAAGGGAAAAAAAAACATCTAAACCACCATATTCACAGCATTAGCATCTGGGACCTATAACTTTTTGACAAATGAAGAATCTTGAAGTAAAAGTGCTGTGACAGTATCAAGGCCAAAAAATTGCATGCAACAGCCTGTGCAATTATATTTTCCAAAAAAATCCATACACATTCTAATAGAATGAGGGAGTAGTTAAAAATGATAAATCATTTAAGTAAATTTTACTTATTAGATTATTCACACCGAATATGTGATACGTGCAATGCCTGTATATTTCGGGATGCTAGTCCCTAGGATATCCACATATTGGGTAATAAAGAAAATAACTTCAAAAAGCTTTGAAATATCCTAGACACAAGGCTCAAAATAGTTGAAATACACTTGATTGAATCAATAGTGTATAAGAGCAAAAAACTTAAATATACAAATGAAGGAATTATAGGCATGATCAATGGAAAATCTAACAACAACAAAAAAGAAAAACAATAAAGAACCAATATCAGGTGTCTGTCATTTATTATCTATTTATTATAAGACTAACTGAGAGACTAAAATAACTGGTGTCTGTGAAATCTCAGCATTAATTATCCACGCTTCAGTTCTAACCCAGTCATGAAAATAACAATGATAGCCTTTCAAATCAAAGTTTTCTCTAAATTCCTTAGCATAATGTTTGACACATAGTGCATGTTCAGTAAATGATAACTATTTCCTATTTAGTAAGAAAATTATAAAATGTATTCTATGTCTAGCACTTAAAGATTTTCGTTTCTGCATTATTTGAAGAATTAAATTAAGATATGAGAATGCGCTTTTAACTGATGAGCTATACAGGTGTCTCTTCCTTAGAATCTGAACCATTTGTGGTTTCCTTTCTCAGACAATGTGGCCTATAAAAGAAAAGAAACTTTTACTGCTGCTGGCATATAGCAAGGCACAAAAATGAAGACACAGCTCACTTATGTCTGAAATCAATAGTATGCAAGGACATTAAGTAAATTATAAGCTGCCAACCCATTAAATTAGCTCAAAAATCAAAATGAATTTTCTCCATCTTGACTATTGGTCATTACCATCATTACCATTTTTTCCATTTTCATTAAAAAGTGCTTAAAAAAAGTGTTTCAACTTTCAAATAATAATAGATGTTAGGTAGATTCAACTGGGACCTCTTTTTACGGTCTTTGTTTCAGAGGTAATAAATCCATGAATCAGGATCTAATAAATAATTTGAGGTATACACTGGTATATTGTGGAAAATTATTCACCATCCTCATTTTTAAAAAAAAGTTAAAACTATTCAAGAGGTGTTGTTAAGTGTATTCTAAGTTCTCTTTCTTGGAATGCCACTGATTTCCAATACGACCTTAAGGAAGTCCCTTAACCCTCCTGTGTAGGTTTCTGCAGACACAAAATGACAGTAATTGCAGCTGCTATCCACATACCAGGCAGGGACCAGAGTGGATTATTGGATGGCACTGAGGCTCACCCTGTCACGCACGGGAGCCGCATCGGTCGTACTCGATTTCCTTAGTAACATCTCAACTCACACGGTGAATTATAATCACCAGATGTTTACTTCTGGCAGGATAAGGGCCAAAAGTTGGGTGATCGTTTATAAAATGGAAAGTTCTAGTGAATTCTCACTCTCCCACAGAAGGAGCAACATCAGAAAAACATTAAATGACTGACCGACACCTTTCTTGAAGACTTGTAGTATTTCTGTGAATGATTTTGTTCTATTAATCAATTTGAATCAGTATGAACGTTTCAAAATAAGACTGAAGAGAACATTTCCTATTTAGGAACTCTGAGCAAAACTTCCTCATTGGATAATTGCATGCAGGATAAGCAAAGAAACAAAGCTTAACAGTCAGGTAAGGGGAATTTCTGATGTTATTGCTGGCTGGCGATATGTCTCTGCTCCTCTGCAAATCTGTAGAGTAGAATTGAGATAGAAGTAGCTATCAACGGCTTTGGAATCATTGCCATTGTGTGTAAACCGATTTGGGGGCTCTTTTGCCAAAGACAAAAATAGCTAACATTAAATATGTCAGACACTCTTCCAAGGCACCTTAAGTATGTTTAACTTTGATCTTTGTTGCAGCCCTATGAGGTAACTATACTATTATCCTACTTTTAGTATGTTATGGAACTGAGCATGCCAAAGGTTAAGTTATGAACTCCAGATTATAGTTTTAGTACGTGGTAGAGCCAGTATGGAAACAGAAATTCTGGCTCTGGGGTTTTTGTCCTATTACTATGCCAACACACATGAGTGATATTGCCCACAATATACCAAAATATTCCCATTCTACTTGATAGTATTTCTGTCACCTTCTACTTTTGAATGCAATTATTCTCCAAAGTACGGTCACATGGATTCTAGAATCTGTTTCCTCATCTGTAGACTAGAGACAATGATGTTCACCTCACTGTTTGTCTTAGAGATCAAACAAATGAATGTGTATGAAGCACTTTTTATTTTCCTTAGATTCTTTAAATGCCAGCTGTTAACTCACATTAACAGACTCAGTTCTTCACTCTCTACAGTGATCCTCAGAATTCCACTTCTAATGTTATCCTCCTTTTTCAACAAACATATTCACCCATTACCGTATTAAGCATTTTCAAGTATCTATATTTCCTTATATCTATATCTACACACACACTTATATATGATATGACAATATATAATTAATAATTTTAGCTCTAAAGAATTTTAGAATTCTTCTGTAAAGGGCAAGACAATAAATAATTTCTGCTTTGCAGCCATACCATAGCACTCTCAGGCCATACTCAATCTGCAGCTTTGTAATAAGGCTAGAGCAGCACTAGATACCGTGCAAACCAATGACTGTGGCCGTAATCCAAAGACTTTCATATGGACATTGAAACTTCAATCTCATATAATTTTCATGTGTCTTAAATATTATTCTGATCACATCTATTCTCATTTTCTTCAGCTACTTAAAAATGTGAAAACCATTCCTAGCTCATGGGTCATACAAAAATAGTCGAGGGGCCAGATTTCACTGTAGTCGGCCAACATTTGCCCAATCCTTTATTCTCTTGATTTTTGTGTTTCTCAGTAGCACTGCCTGCATCTTGTATCTCTTTAAAAAAAAAAAACAGTTCCCTTTCTTTATGTATCCCATTTTGTCTGGAGACAGAAAGTCGGTCCATTTCATCTCCAGTACTTTTTTCACATCCATCTCCTGGTCTGTTTTCCCAGCACTACAAGTTCAGGTCAATTTGCTCTTTCATTTTCGATCCTTTTGTCTTGTTATCACTTGATCCAATCTTTCTGATTTTCATAAAATTGTGTAAGTCTTCAGCTAAGGCAACAGCTTCTATGTCTCTTTACTGAGTAAAGAATATGAATTCCTCAAATATCATCCTTTAAAATCTTTAAAGTAGAAAATTCACATAGAAAAATGCCCAAGTTGTAAATGGACATCCGGAACTATTTTCACAAACTGAGAGCATCCTTATACCTAGCACCCAAATCAAGAAACCAAAGGTTGCCAGCACTCTTGGAAGCCTCCTTGGGACCTATTCTAGTCACCACCTCCCAAGAACCATCACTTTCTTGATTTCAAAAACTATAGATTTTCCTGTTTTTGAACCTTATAAAAATGAAATGATGGTATATGTGCTCTTGCATCTGGCTATTTATGGCCAATATTTAAGTATTTGAAATACATCTATCATGTTGCATGGTGTTATGCTTATTCTCCTTGCTCTGCACATACAGAATTCCACTGTGTCCATCTACTGATGTGTTTTTATTAATGATCTTTTGGGAAGTATTCCATCTTTGGCTGTTATGAATAGTGAATATTCTCATATTTTTCTTTTGGTGAACATACTGGTGCATTTTTCTTAAGTATATATCTAGTAGTAAAATTAAGGGGTCTCAGGGATCACTATAAATTTTGCCCCATAACCACTCCTCAATGTCATTTTATCTTATTTCCCCTCATACGTTGTGCCCTCAAGATAACCTAAACTATTTGCTGTTGGAGGTAAATATATTGAGATATTACCCATTGATTTTGCTGATCTTTCCTCTCCCCATCTTTGTTGGTCCAAACTTAACTCTGTTTTCAAGCCAAATGTATATAATCCATCCTCCTTTTCCGTCCAGCTGGATATAATCATTCTTCTAAAAATTTCAGAACATGTCATCAGTTCTCCCTTCAAGATATTCAGATTATTCTCTCTTATAGTCTAATAATTTGTGAATATGTATAACTTATCTTACTCACTTTGTAAGCAACAATCCATATAGAAATATAAAGTCATTATAATTCTCTTATTCTCAGAAGTTCCAGAATCCAAAATGCTTATTTTGCAGATAAGGAAACTGAGTCCCAGGAAAGAGAAATGACTGAAAAATATTATCCAGCTGGTTAGTGACAGATTTGTTCTTTAAATCCATGTGTTGACCTTCTTACCTCTGGAGTTTATCAAATTTAATAGTAGCATTTATGTGCATTTGTAAGTGTGCGTTTGTGCGTTTTAATAAGCCCAAAGGCATTTGGAAAATGGGTGTGTTTTAATATACAAGAAATAAATAGTATAACATTTTGCTGGAGTTTTGAAAATCTGAACTATTGCTGGCAGAAATACAATTTCATTAAAATTTGGAGAACAAATTCATGAAAAATTTATGCATTGGTATTTTCAGCGTATTAAATTGTGATTTCAAACATATTTCTGAGAATTCATTAAGAAAAGTCTTCCGTCATATTTTAAAATGATTTTTAGGGACTGGAATTGGACTTTGCTCTAAGGACTGATACACATTTTTACATTTTTATACACCATCTTTTAAATCAACTTTACAAATGTATTAGCTTTAAAAAGCTCTGTTTCCTCATCTGTCAAAAAATAACACTCTTGAAACCTCATGAGTTACACTAACAGATTCCTCAGGTAGATAGATAAAACTACCTCATTTTATTACAAAACTGTATAGGCTTTAGGAGCTGGGTCAAAATGGTTAACTATTACATTATCAGACTTACTTAATCTATTATGTTCTAAAGATAATAAGAATAAGGATGATTAACATTTATGCTTCCCCTGGACCACTTTGCTAATTACGTTGGAAAATTACCTTAATTATATAATACTGGTTAAGATAGATAATATTAATATCTACCTTAACAACCATAGATATCAGGCTTTTAGGGAAGACATGTCTGTCTCCTGTAAATAAAACCTTCCACAATGTTTTCTTTTTTCTTTTTTTTCTCATCATATCTCCCTATTTACGGTTTCATTTGCAAGGCACTTTTTGTACTAGGGTTAATTCTAATTTGAAAAAAAATAGTAATATTTATTTGTGAACCCAATGTGTGCCCTTGTTCTAGGAAAACATAAATGTTCTTTTGGGAGCCAGCTGGAGAAACTTGAGTATAAACTGGGTATTAGACAACATTAGAAAATGATTGTTAATTTTCTTCAGATGTTGTAAATTACTTTTAAGTAGTTCACAAAAAAAAAAAAAAATGCAAATATGGCTCTGGCAGTATGGTAAAACTGCTAAGTCTAGAGGGTGCCTGAATGGCTCAATCGGTTAAGTATCTGACTCTTGGCTCAGGCCATGATCTCATGGGTTGTGGGATCAAACCCCACACTAAGCCCCACCCTAAGCCCCACCCTGGGGTCTGCACTCAGCAGGGAGTCAGCTTAAAGATTCTCTCCTTCTGCCCCTACCCACCCCCCGACTTTCTCTCTCTCTCTCAAATAAAGAACTAAATCTTTAAAAAAACAAAATACAAAAAAACTGCTATATCTAGGTCATGGGAATATGGGTGTATGTTGTACTAATATATTTAAGTTTTTCTGTGTATTTAATTTTTTCAAAACAAAAAAACAAGAAAACAAGTAGCATTTTTTTTATGTTCTAGTTTTGTGGCAACATTGGAAATTTTAGAGGCCATGCAGTCTACTCTCTCATTCCAAAAGGCCATTCTGTCTGCCACATGCCTGACCAGTGATGCCTCTGCTTCTTCTTGGATATACCTCTAGACTGGGTTCTTCGGGATTACGAGATAAAGTAGGCCGGGCAAATTTTACCAATAAAACCCAAAACAGTGAATGAGCTTCGTGACCTGCAAAAGTAATCCTCAAGTAGATAAATGTGGCTGTAGCATAGACCTTTCTCAAAAAAGAAAAATGGTTAACTTAAGGTGGTGATCTGCATGGAGCCTCAAAAAAGTGGTGCTGGTGGGAAGAAGTATCAAAAACCTGACATGAGGGGCATCTGGGTGGCTCAGTCAGTTAAGTGTCTGCCTTCTGCTCAGGTCATGATCCCAGGGTCCTGGGCTCAAGTTCCACATCAGACTCCTTGGTCACTGGAGAGCCTGCTTCTCCCTTTCCTCCCTACTCGTGTGCTCTCTCTCTCTATCTCTATCTCTCTCTCTCCAATAAATAAGTAAAAATCTTAAAGGAAAAAAAGCTCAACAACCTTGACATGACTATCCCAATCATTCTGATAGGTCTTGCAATATATATGTTAGCTATAGGTTTAACACCAAGCCTTCAAAATCTTTCTTCTGGTTCCTTTCTCACCAAAGCAGGTGGATTATTATAAGTTGTCTTCCAAAACAATCTCAAAGGAAAGAACATACTTTAACAAGCTTATATGAGAATTCTGATTTAAATAGTCCTGTATATCTGTTTTTTTTTAATTTAAATGTTATAAGGACTTAAATGAATGTAAATCCAATTGAAGTGTGTTTTCTTTAGATTATCATTCCAGTTTTGTAAAATACTTTTACTTTTGTCTTATGGTGTTGCCAAGAATAACAATTCAGATATCCTCAAGTTTCAAAACTACATAGCTATGCAAAACAAAGAAACAATTCAATGAGTAAATATTGTAGAAGCGGTGAGAAACAGGCTCTAGAAGCCCATTCATTCTATTCACAAGAGTGTCCTTAGGATGTGACTCAGTGCCTAGTCATTTTTACTTGGCACACGATATGAGTTTGGTTACCTGAAGTCCATGCCCCTGTTGACAGTAAACTGGAAATAGACAAAAGATGTGCTAGCTTGACCCCAAGGAAGGAAAAGAAAAATCTACCAAGGAAGAGACAGAAAGCCCAGGTAATGGGGGGCCTTTCAGTTTATAAATAAGCTTCCCTGCTCACACCTCAACACCTCTAACCTGTCACTGTATTACAGCATAAGGCATCAGTGTTTGGTCATAATGTAGACAATGAGTCCCCTGCAACATCATCAGTCAGAATTTACTGATTTTCCATTGCATTGCCGAGTTATACGGCACTACTCCTGCTCTCAAGAAGCTTAAAATCTCCCAGTGCAGAAAATATCAAGCTGTATTTATTACATTTTGATTGGTAAATTAGCATGCATGGGATACAGTTTGAAAACCAAATTATTTCTAAGTTCAAATTTGTGTATTTTGATCCAAAATAACTTGTTCGGTAAGAGTTCTAGGAAGTCAACTGTCTTACTTAATATGATTTTCATAAATCTTTGATGATGTGACATTTAGCATTCATTTTTAACTAATTAAAATATTTTTTAAAGATAAAATCTTGACAAGGTACATGAATAGTGTACCACTAAAATAGGTATAATTTGAAAAATAATTCTTAATCTTTACTATTTTATTGTTTAGTTTCTTCTTAATTTTGTAATAAATATAATTTTATAAAATGTATAAGTGTGTTTTCTGTATAATTGAATATAAATAATAGATTCCTCTTACAATAGCTTGTGTGGCTTTGAACATTTCATTCTATCTTCCTATCAACATTTTTCCTTGCTAAAATAACAATCTGAAGAATGTGATATAGAGGGGCGCCTGAGTGGCTCAGTCATTAAGCAGCCCCACATCGGGCTCCCTGCTCAGTGGGAAGCCTGCCTCTCTCTCTCTCACTCTCCCTGCTTGTGTTCTCTCTCTAGTTATGTTTCTCTCTGTCAATAAATAAGTGAAAGCTTTAAAAAAAAAAGAATGCTATACAGAATTTCAAATATTCATGACATTTGCTTGTCTTATATTATGTTTATATATATATACCTACATTATTATTTAATATAGTACCATGACTGGTAATCTACATCAATACACTGACAATAACTGTCATTATATATATATGGCAAAGAATATGGAGAAACTATTCTCAGTAGATTATTGGTAGTTGAATACAGATTATATAATCCCTAAAGAAAAGAGTTATAATTTTGTATAATATACACCCTATTTATCACTTGCTAGGTAAATATGTATGTATATATATATATATATATATATATATATATATATATATGTTTCCACTAATATTATTTCCACAAAATCCACAAATATTGTCTTTTGTGATTATATTACCAGGTCATTATCTGTGTTTCTGCTCATTTGTGATCTAAGACCCACCATTAACTTAAGTTTGCATATTTTGTTATTTAAATAATATTGAGTCAAACTCCTTGAGAATACCAAATTCCCTCCTGCTCTATAAATTTCTAATCATTTATATTCCCATAGATCTCATTTCTTCTTTGCATTTTTGCCCTCCTTGATCTATTGCTTTTAGTTGAGACTAACTTATGATCATTCCCTTCTCACTCTGTTGTAGTGACTCAACATTTTTACATTCTTTACAAATCATCCACTTACATAATTTGTGTGTATGGAAAATTTTGTGAAAGTGTTTAAGTGTAACATAGGAACTTTACAAAGCAGGAATGAAAATAACTCAATATTGTAATTTATCTGGTTTTCATCTGATGATGCAGAAAATTAGAGAAAGCATTGTCCCCACATTGAAGATAACAGCAAGTCACAAAATCTAACAGTTCATGATTTTTTTTTTTAACTCATCAGAGGTGTCAATAAAAAACTGCATTGGACAGGGTCACCTGGGTGGCCCAGTCCTTAAGCGTCTGCCTTCAGCTCAGGTCATGATCTTCGAGTCCCTGGAACGAGTCCCGCATCAGGCTTCCTGCTTTGTGGGAAGCCTGCTTCTCCCTTTCTTACTCCCCCTGCTTGTGTCCCCTCTCTAGCTGTGTTTCTCTCGTCAAATAAATAAAATCTTTAAAAACAAAACAAACAAACCTGCATTGGAGAAGTTAAACATGTAACGTAAATTTATATGTATGACTACTGTCTAGGAGAGAGTTTGAACTCAAGTCTGCTGAAATAAAAGGCAAGAGACTTTTTAAGTACTGAGGTGTGTTAGTAGAAACGTACTGGGTGACATTAAGGGGGAGGTTGGTTAATGTGAATAAACCTTCTGTGTGTGCTAATAATGCTTAAATAGAAGCACTGTCTTTCTTGATTATTATTACTCAAAGGGGTGGCTCCCAGGTCCTTGAGAATATTCCTAGGTTATAAACCTGGCAAGAGGCTGGGAGGATATTTGCATCTCAAAGGGGCACAGAAAGAATTTATAACTTTAAGTTTGCTGAAGTAAATGCTCTAAGAAAAGCAAAGTCAGTGATCTGTAACCAGGAAGAAACCTACCCAAATTTTATTTGAGGTAAAGAGATATTAAGGTCCTCTTGTTCAGAAGTCACAACACAAACAACTAACCTGAAGTCTAGGGAAAGAAAAGATATTTACTGGAAGAGATTCTATGCATATCTTGCTTTTCTTGGGCAGGTGTCATTGGATATTGGTAAGGTGAATTCAGCTGAAAGAGTTGACAGTTTGGTTGACCTTGTATCATCTTTTGATGTTGAAAAGTAAGCACTTTCCCAAAAAACAAAAACAAGAAAATCAAACCAGATCAAACCAAAACAGTGAGGACATGTTAAAAAGAAATAGGAACAAATACAAGAGGTCGGGCAATTTGGTCAACCAAACAGGATTAGAATCCAAGGACTACAATAACCTTCCATCACTCCATAATGATAGAAATAAGTAGCTGAAAAAATAAATAATGTGAAAGAAAAGATCGCTCTTCCTTATAGTTCTAGTTAATAAATGCAGAAGAAATAAAGACAATAGAAGATCACTGTCAGGCAGACACCAATGAATGCCTATGATGAGACTCAGGGATGCGTATGAAAAGTAGCAGGTAAACATTTGAGAAAAAATAAGACTTGAACAGTCTTAAGCATTTTCCCCAAGATATTTATTAATATTACAAAAAAAATTAACAGTAACCTTTAACCCTGTTAAAAAGACAGCAAGCAGCCAACACTTTAACTGAGTGAAAAGGCCAATAGCACCAGAAATGTTACCTACTGACATCTTGCACCTCTTGATCTGATGGACAGAGGATACATGAATGGTATCGCATCCCTTCTGAAAATGCATAACCTTAAACCACTCATGAGAAACAAACATCAGACAAATCTAAATCAAGGAAATTCCATAAAGTACCTGATACTCTTCAAAAGTATCAAGGTCATGAAAGACAAAAGAGGATAAGGAATTGTTATAGTTTACAGGAGACTAAGAAATGTGGCAGCTAAATACAATGTTGGATTCTGGCTTTAATCCTAGAACAAAAAAGAACATAAGTGGAAAACTGATGAAGTCTACGGTTTAGTTAATCGTATAATATCAATGTTCATTTCTTAGTTTTGATAAATAGACCTTAGTTATGCAAGATGTCAACTTTAGGAGAAACTTGGTGAAAATTATATGGAAAATTCTCTGTTCTATAATTGCAACTTTTCTATAATTGCTCTTAAGTAATCACAGTCAACCAACATGAGACTAGAATATATCTATCATCTATCTATTGATATAGATATAGATAAATGACACATTAGACAAAATGTTACAGATGAAAAATGGATGTGGAGTAATATGGTCTTGGTAAAGAGACATCTAAAATCTGGCTCATTGTTGCATCCTAATCATTGCTTACCCTCTACGTTGTGGAAATCATTTTAGGATCTATTACTGGCCACCCAGGCACTCAACTGGATGTTGCTGTATCCAAATATACCCATAGATGACTAAGTCCCAGAGAGAAAAGATTTTTCTGTTCCAGCTCCCTGAGCACCAACTTCTCTAACTGATTGGCATTAGGACTGAGTCTTTAAAAGAGATTAAATGTACTTTCCAAATGTTGCCTTACAGGCTCCAAATGTGTGCTTGGTCCAAATGTCACATAAAACACTGCACAATTGTAGACTATTACCACATGAATAGATCTTCTATTACAATGGTATTAGTTTTAGATTGTCCTGCAGTCTCCAATGTCTTGAAACTTAACAGAAACTGGTAAAAGATTTCTAAAATTCTAAATTGCCTATAAAAATGCAGACATACTTTGAAAGGAAATAAATAATAATTGGCTGTAAAGGTAGTGCCTATAGTAGATGTTTCTTAAATAAACAATTTTCTCAATAGAATTTTTGGAATTAAGAAAAAAAGATCATTCTTAGTAAAAGAATTCCTCCTTAAGCTAAAGACTAATTTAACCTCCAAATGAATTCTGAACTGTTTTTCCAGAGACAGGACACTGTATGTTAACTCAGTGGAATGTAAATAAAACCTTGAGAAAGAAAAAATTAATAAATAAAAATAAAATGTTTCAGACAATTTATAAGATGCAAATTTCAAAGGCATGTTTCAGTGTTATGCATTTATCATCCATCTATCTACTTACATGCATTTACTTAAGATGATGCATAACAATTCAGCTAAGCTTTCTTGTGATCTTATAGGAAAGAATATTGGGGCAGTATTAGAATTGGTCCCCAGAGGCTAAGACCTTCTGAATGTTCCTGACAAGATACGAATCATCAATTCTTCTTCCAACAGAAAATGATAAAGCCTTCCTTGGGAATTTACAAAGTGAAGCAACATGTGAAAAATCAACACTGAAGAACTTACCAAAGAATATTTCACACTAGTTTCTCTTTCCAAGATTAAGCCTTCTGATATTTCACAAGAACATAAAAGTTTAAAAAGATTTGCCAAACAAGAATGAAATGAGGTATTCACTTCCAAAGTTTGACACTGATATGTTATTCACTGTTATTAAGAAAATGATTGTTAGGGACAAATAAATCATTGGGGAAAATAAGTGAGAAAGGGGAATATAGATACAGTGCTCCTGATAGAGAAGTACTGCGATGCATTGCTCTCATTTACTTGCTGGCCTACTTCGAACAAGTCATTTTAGACTCATCGCGAGTTTTCAGTGTGACATACTGAGAATTGGTATATGTTGGTATAATTTAGCAAGTTATCATCCAGTCATTTGGACCATAGTAATTTTCAAAATGCATTTCAACTACACCTGGAACGGATTATAGCTTATGGGTAGAATGAGTTCTTAGTATGGTATTTTGAATAATACCATAATACTCCTTATTTATAGCATAACCTGTCTGTATTTTCTTGTTAATTTTTTTTAAATGTATGATAAAGAAAAAGAAAGAAAACATGGAAAAGTGTTCCCAGAGAGTCACAATGTTGGTATGTTATTCTGATGATTCAAACAGTTCTCAAAGAATTCAAGTTTAAGTGCTAAAAGCAGACAGCTCATTTTTATATATTTAAGCTCATCATAACACTGGCTATAGTATTCATAATTCTTCAAACAAGTATCACAAAGCTTGATATATTCTGAAATCTCCTGCTAAATTGCCTTGTCAGATCTCAATTAAAGGACTCTTCCTTCCATAGGCAATGCAGCAATTTAATCTTTTTATGCAGTTCCAATGAAATTATTTTACATGGGTATTTATGTTAAAATCTGGTACAATTACTGCCTGAGATTCAAAACGCGTAAGACATTCCTTTGCTGCTGCACCCATGAAAACACAGGGTTTCCAGTCACACCGATCCCACATCAACGGCACTAACAATCCACTAAATGTGCATACATTAAATCCATATGGTCAGAACACATACCTAAATTAAATAAACAGAACGTAATTCTTCTTGTCTTCTGAATGTGAATTTGGAGAGGCAAACATCTGGACCAGAAAGGTACTTAGCAGAATAGAAGGTTTCTCTGTGTAAAATTCCATTCATGAACCAGAAATGAGACTCTCTGTTCAAGAGGCAGCATCTGACACGTAAGCCTAACTTGGCACTGAGGATATAGATAAAGCCGTGCTTATGGATGAGCACAGACAGATAATAAAATTACGGCCTCAAGAAGGGAAGCTTTCCAAGGTAAAACTCCAGGGTGTTTGGAGGAACCTTCCAGAAAGATATATACCATGTCTCTTGCAGCCTCAACATAAATGGTTCACAAAGAAAATGTGTAGTAATTAGAAACATGTTCAAAGTAAAAGATGAGATAAAATGCTTTTTGCCAAAGGTACTTAAGAAGGGGATTGCATAGGCCTACAAAACTTAAAAAAAAAAAAAAAGTGAGGGATGAACATATGTTGCAAATTATTCCATTTTACCAAATAGGGTCATAAAAACACAAGCACACACACCCTGTACATTCAAAACAAAACAAAAAAGGGTGAGGAGAAAAACTTTAACACACACACAAATACCAAGAACTATCACTATCAAGTTGTTTTTTTTTTTTTTTTTAAAGAAGAATATTTTAACATAAAAATAATAGGAAGGACCCAAATGACAAGGGACAAACTTTCCCAAGAAAGAATGGCTGCTACTGTGACTGGTCTCACCTCACCCTTACCCTCCCAGCCCCATTTCGTCACTTGGCAATCTCTTGCAATGTTTTGGTTGTGACAGCTGGGGTGAAGGGGCTACTGGCCTCAACTGAATAGAAGCCAGATCTGCTGCTAAATGCCCCACAGGACACGGCTCCCCACAACAAGGTAGTGTCTGATCCAAAATGTCAAGAGTACAACTGAACTAATTTTTTTTAAAGATTTTATTTATTTAGGAGCGCCTGGGTGGCTCAGTTGGTTAAACGACTGCCTTCGGCTCAGGTCATGATCCTGGAGACCCTGGATCAAGTCCCACATCAGGCTCCTTGCTCAGCAGGAGGCCTGCTTCTCCCTCTTTCACTCCCCCTGCTTGTGTTCCCTCTCTGGCTGTTTCTCTCTGTCAAATAAATAAAATCTTTAAAAAAAAAAAAAGATTTTATTTATTTATTTGACAGAGAGACAGATCATAGGTAGGCAGAGAGGCAGACAGAGAGGGGGAAGCAGGCTCCCTGCTGAGCAGAGAACCCGATGTAGGCCTCGATCCCAGGACCCTGAGATCATGACCTGAGCTGAAGGCAGAGGCTTTAACCCCCTGGGCCACCCAGGCGCCCTCGAACTAATATTTTGCCCAAGAGTCAGTGGGCACTGGCTCTGATTGATTCCCACGTGCTATTCCGATTCTGGAAGCAGTAATGTTGCTGGAGTGGGCAATCAGACATGAGCTGGAGGCAAAGGTGGTCACATTAGAAACCTAAGGACACAACATCTTAACTTTGGGGCTTTTACCGTCCTGGCCTTCCGGCTTCTGACAACCTGAGGCTGACAGAGTAAGAGGCACAGATGCAGAACAAGCCCTCTCCTCCACATCCTCTGCTCCACAGTAACCTATAGCTCCATTATAAGATACTTACATTGTTGTTTTGCCATCCCGACCACCACCCTCCCTGTTACCCCTCTGGGGGAAGGTGGCCACCAGAATGTTGTAGGACCCAGAATGTTGTAGGACCCCAACTCCTTCTTGCAGTGGCAGGAGGATTCCCTTAGATGACTGGAAACAACTCAGAGACTACCCTAGCTATGACCCATAACCTACGCCAACATAAAAAGACAAGACCCGCCCCCCCAACCCTAGTGTAGTTGCCACCTCTGGGTCTGCCCGCACTCCCATCTTGAGAGTGTACTTTCCTTAATGAACTGCTTCGTGCTTGCTACCTTTCTTCTGGCTGTTTTTATTCACACGTAGAGCCCCTCAGGTGAATCTTTCCTGGGGAATCCAAGAACTAAAACCATTCATACAATGCAGACTCTCCCATCGGTAACCGTATCTGTTATGTTAGTCTGTATTTCAACCTTTCAATTATTCTTAATAATAATTTAGCAACAGACCCGCAGTGGTGAAGTTCTACACTATCAATTAGGACCAGACTGAAAAAGTTAGTCACTAACTGTAGTTCTAGCACTTTGGCACAGATTGCATGTGCTCACTGGGTGGTGGAATGAATTTATCACCATGGTTTTCTCTAGATGGTAAAGCTGTATGTAGCTATTTTTTTTTTCCTAAAATTTATTTGGACCATGTGGGTATATAAAATTATGCACAAACTGTAAATGGCATGGCGGATTTTTTTTTATCTGTGTACTTTTACACATATAGTACATGTGTATTTATAGAATACAGTTTTATACACCAAAGATTTGAAAGTGATATTTCAGTGTTTATCCCTAAACACTACATATATATGTGACTATTGCTACAAATTTATATTGTATATATATTTTTACATCCATTTTTATATTATAAAATATAAGTAGCATATAATTTATGTATTTATATATTACAAAAATGGATATCATATACATTATTCTGTTATTTCTTATTTTTCAAACTCAATATAAAATATTTCAATATCTGTACAATATAACTTCATCACAGTTTTAAATCTTTTATTTCATTGTATAGATCCAGTATCATCTACTTACAAGTTTTCAATGATTATCAGGTATTTTCCATTTAAATAGATAAATAGATAGATAGATAGATAGATAGATAGATAGATGATAGATAGATGATAGATAGATAGATAGATAGATAGATAGATAGATAGATAGATAGATAGATAGATAATAGATAGATAGCTATCCATGTCTGTCTGTCTATATGCATATATTTATATGTATTGAGTAGGCAGTCATGGACACTTTTCTATATCTCTTCAAATGTGTCTGGAGGAAAAATTCTAGAAGACAAAGAGGAAGCACTTTTATAAAGGTCTTCAATGCATAATTTTTTATTTCCTTTCAGAAAGTTTACCCTAATTAATATCCCCCCAAACTATGTATGACTGTCCATTTTCCAAAAAAAACTTTTCTGACAATGAATAGCAACAAACTTTTACTTTTGTAAATATGTTAAAAGATAGAATTTCATCCCTTTTGATTTGCATTTCTGTAATCTCTGATGAGAGGGAGCAGCTCCATTATTGTGAATGTCCATGTCTTTTTTGTGACAATCGTCTTCAGGTCCTATGCCCATTTTCCTGTTGGTGGGAGGTAGGGTGGGGGAAGTGGAGTTGTTTTTTTCTTAGTGCTTATTGAAATCTACTTATATATAAATACTTTCTTATATAAATTGTGATCATTAGCTCTCCAAATTGATGTCATCTAACAATTTTTCAGACTTGATCTTGTGCTTTGTTTGTTTGGTTTGGTATTTGGTATTTTTCCCCTGTTCTCAGCAGTAAAGTTTGCCTGCTTTTTCCTTTGTTTTTCTGTCTTTGACATCATAGAGAGTCCTTTATTATCACACGGTTGCAAAAATAAATATTTATTCTTTTATCTAATACAGATTGTGTTAGTTATGTTCTTCAATTATTGCACAATATCACTTCTGATAAATAGAGGGCTCTTCCTACCTCAAAATCATCTCCCTTCCCTCCTTCCTTCTTCCCTTCTTCCCTTTTCCTTCCTTCCTCCCACTTCCTTCCTTCCTTCCTTCCTTCCTTCCTTCCTTCCTTCCTTCCTTCCTTCCTTCTTTCCTTCCTTCCCTCCTTCCTTCCTTCTTTCCTTCCTTCCCTCCTTCCTTCCCCTTTTATTTATCATTCCTCATACCTGTTTCTCTATTCCTTCCCCACAAATTAAAGCATAGTTGTTTGTTTTTTGTTTTTTGTTTTTTTTTTAACCTACCCTGGTTTACCTGACTTAGCGGGCTCATGCTTAATTCACTGTACAATATGTGAGTCCTTTATGATTTTATATTATTGCATTTTATAAACACTATACTTGAATAAAGCTGACCATGTGTTAAGCACCTATTATGTCTCTATCACTGTACTGGATCTTTTATATACATTTTTTCCAATTATCATACTTCAAGGTATGAATTATTTAAATTGATATATAGGAATAAAAATCTCAGAGAAATAAAATTACTAAAAGTCATCTAGACATTCTAATCAAAGGAGCCAAGATTTACCCCAGCAATGATGACTCTAAAACCAGGACCCTTTTGTTTACCTATTGGTGCTTCTTATAGAAATAGAAGGAAATAGAACCAAAGGAGTTCTGCATATTTTCAGAAACTATACTCTGGAAACGGAATCCCTGACCTCCATCATCCCATTGTACATAATTTTAAATTATTATTTAAAAAAATTAAAGTCAATTCCATGCCCAGCATAGGACTTGAACTCACAACGCTGAGATCAAGAGTCTCAAGTTCTACTAATGGAGCCAGCCAGGGACTCCCTCATTTTACATAATTTTAAGATTTTTTAGTAATAGTAATCCTTAACTTTGTCATTTCACAGAATTACACTAACCTGATGCTGCACTCATGGCTCTACACTTGTAAGCAAACGGGAGTTAGCAGCAGATGTAATAACAGCCCCGACTCTACTTGCGTATAGCTCAATTTCAAATTGGAGTTTCCTTCCATTTTGAATGGGATTTTAAAGTCAAATTTTCATATCAGTCCTTCCTTATCTCACATATATCTAGCACCCTTTTTTTTTAGGTTTATTTATTTATTTATTTGACTGAGAGAGAGAGAGTGAGAGAGGGAACACAAGCAAGGGGAGAGGGAGAGGGAAGCAGACTTCTTGGCTGAGCGTGGTGCCCAACGCAGCACTCGACCCCAGCACCCTGGGATCATGACCTGAGCCAAAGGCAGATACTTAACAACGAAGCCACCCTGGTACCTCAGATCTAGCACTCTTGCCGGTACTATGCAGACTGATTTTGTTCAAGCAGTCTCTCTGAAAGACTGGTTTGTAGGAAGGGTGGCTATGCTGTGCGGGAGAAGGGCAAGAGGAGAAGCAGGTCCTTGAGGCAAGCACATCTCGGTCAGTCTCGGGTCTGTTATTTCACACTATGTGACAGTGAGTACATATATAACCATTGTGTTTCTTTTTCTATATTTTTGAAGTGGGGATATACCTCAAAGGGTGGTTGTGGAGAAATTTAAAAATTTAAAGTGCTTGCTACATGTTAAGCATTTGGTAAATGGTTCTTATGTTATTCCTGCTGCTACTATCATTACTTTCATCAGCAGAGTAGGCAACAGTGATATGCTAGGGCATACCTACATATGTTATGGATAAAAGACATAACTTTTGAAAAAAATAAATTTGGATTTTTTTTAAACCAGGAGTCTATTTCCTTGTCATACTGACTCCTCCATGGAAGGCTGTGCTAATTCCAACTTCCCCAGAAGTTTACTTTGGATGCCAACTCTATGATCGTGGTCTCTCAAGTCACATTTGCCTAATTTCAAGTATACAATTCCTTCATGATGAAATAGGCTATAGAAAATGGCATGCTTACTAAAGGCACGTATTTACGACACTGGACAGAAGGATAGATACACAATTTTAGTACAACAGGATATTGGAGGAATTAAAAAAATTGCCATTATCAAATTCAATTTTGTAAAACTTTAAAGTTCTACCAGAAAACCAAAGATCAATGCTATTTACAGTTTTTAAGAGTTATTAAACAGGTAAAACTATCTTATTGTTAATTTTAGAGGAATTTTCTTTCTTTTAAAGCTCTAGCCTTAAAGTCAATTGAAACTGTAAAGCACTTTGTTGTTACCTAGGGACTTTATTTCCTACATAGGTTCTCATTTGCACCTGGATTTTGCTAGTAGAGGGGTTTGGATACCTCATCTCTAGTTAAGCCTAAAAGAAAGGAGAGAAATAAAAAATCTACCATTTTTAATTTCAAGGATGGACTGATGATAGCTGGAGAGTAGAGGGATAAAAATATTCTAAATTGTTGCTTTGGAAGTACATACTTTACTTTATATAAAATCCCTTAGACTGATGTGGAAAAATTTGAGTGTCTCTCCTTATAGCCTGGACAGACAGTTGCTGTTTATTCTCAAATCATAGACTTCTAGAACTTACTCAGATTTCCTACTTGTGCAATGTACTTGCCTTTATTAGTGTGGAATCTGAATATTTTATTAGCCAGGTTGTAATGTCTTCACATTTCTATTCTGTGGACAACATATTCCTTGTATATATGACCCAAGACCATGAATTATACAAGCAAGTGTTTTTTAGACATTTCTTGGGTACAGATGACTTTTAGTTCCCTGGTAATAGTATGGCATTGGTTTTTTTGTAATAGTATGCTTTCTTGTGCCTATCTTAACATTCAACACACCCAGCCTGATATTACTCCTGTTGTAATCTTCTACCCAAGGAAACAACACAGAGTCATACGCGAAACAACACTCAGCTGTAGCCTAAAACAGATCAGTGCAGAAAACTTACCCAAGGCCACAATCTACAAATTAACCCATGGAGCGGGGAGAGGGGAGGAAGTCCTATTCAAAAGGCTTTACACGTAAGAGGAAATTTATTTGGCTCAGCCAATCATATTGGCTCTCCACAAATTTTTCTGGAGAATTAGAAGAGGGCTAATCAGGAAAATGAATGTTGCCAACTGGGGGAACTAACAGAAAGCTTATAAATGTGAATCCATTCAGAAGTGATGATGATGATGATGAAGGCAACGATGGAGGTAGTGGTGGTAATGAGCACAATGATGGTGGGCACTTATACTTTATCATTTAACTGTGTGTTGCTTCTTACAAATATTAACTCATAAACTTCATAATAATCATTTTAAGAAATAAGCATACTGAGGGATGCCTGGGTTGCTCAGGTGGTTACGTGTCTGCCTTCAGCTCCGGTCATGATCCCAGGATCCTGGGATCAAGTCCCACATTAGGCTCTTTGCTCATTAGGGAGCCTGCTTCTTTCTCTGCCTGCAACTTCCTCTGCTTGTGCTCTCTTGATCTCTTTGACAAATAAATAAACTCTATAAAAAAAATAAGCAAACAGACTTAGAAGTTAAGTCACTTGCCGAATGTTAACAGCAATAAGTGTTAGAATCAGAATTCAAACATGGGAGTCTGATTCCAAAAATTGTACTCGCTTTCTTTATCTTAGAATCAGAAAGGAGACATGTCCAGGTGTGGCTCATTTTTTTTAAGACTTTTTTTTTTTTTAAGTAAACTCTACACCCAACATGGGGCTCAAACTTACAAACCCAAGATTAAGCGTAGCATGCTCTACTAACTGAACCAGCCAGAAGCACCCAGGTATGACTTTTTAAAGTATTTTTTTTCTCTAGTTCCATCCAAATTGTTTTCATTGGGAAGGTTTTATTCTTTTTTATGGCTGAATGATATTCCATTGTATATACATACCATATCTTCTTTATTCATTCATCTGTAGATTCACACTTGGGTTTTTTTCTCATATCTTGGATATTATAAATAATGCTGCAGTAAATACAGGGGTACATACAACGCTAAGTGAAATAAATTAGTCAGAGAAAGTCAAATACCATATGATTTCATTCATGAATGAATGTTTAAGAAAGAAAACAAATGAATAAACAAAATAAAAGAGAGGCAGACAAAACAACAGACTCTTAAATACAGAGAACAAATTGATGGTTGCCAGAGGGGAGGTGGGAGTGGTAAGATGAAATAGATAAAGGGAATTAAGAATACTCTTATTTTGATGAGCTCTGAGAAATGTAGAGAATTGCTGAGCTATTTTTTTTTAATAAAATTGTCTCTGTTTTATAGATGATTATACAATCATATACACAGATATATGGCTGATTAAGTGTAATATTATGCAATCATGTAATATGGATTATCATGTATATGGATAACCATATACAGATAATACAGATAAGAGATATAATAAGCATAATATCAAAAATATAAGTAAAATTACTGTTATTTTAGAAATGAAGAACTAAGGCTGAACCATTATTTTGTACATCTGAAACTAATAAAATACTGTATTTTATTTGTTGTATACATAAACAGTATGTATGCTAATTATACTTGAATAAAATTTTAAAAATAAAAATGAAAAAATATTAAAAAGCCTTATTCTTTAAAAGTATATGAGCTTTATGGAGCCAATGACCCCACTCTGAAAGTTTTATGTTCTATATTCATTCATATTTACATGATATTTTAACCAGGCCTTAGATATATATAGTGTTATAGCCTATGCAACTCATTATAAGAAATACATATTCACATTTCTAAAAATTAAACATACATTAATAATCACTCACTGATTAAAAATATGCATACATAGAAACCTAGATTTAGACTATTTTAATTTCAGTATACAAAGTAATTTTTAGAATAGCAAAGGATGTTTTTAAACAATATTTCATTTTGAGCCCCTTTTTTAATACCTTAACCATTACTTGATACACATTATTCTTAATAGGAAAAGAAGTAACCATGTATTTCATATTTTACCAGAGAATAATGATGCAAAATTACTTAATTTATATATGTTACGTTTTCAACATTATAAGAAATAGAAATTTTTCAGTGAGAATAATTCAGAGAACAGGAAAAAAGGGCAGCACTTGGAAGCCAGATGTCCATCATAAAGACCTCTAAACTGGACAAGGCAAAGAATCATTTAAACACTTTACCTTCAGAAAATTTTTCTAAATGACTATCATCTGGGTAATTCTTTACTAAAACATTACCTTAAAAAATTATAATTATCCCACTTATTGGTGGCAAGTTATTTATTTGTTAGATATGAGTGTTATATCTAAAACAACTCCCTTCCCCCAAATTTTCTGTGCATGCTCCTTTTCCCAAAGCACATTTATGGTCAACATTATTCATTCATTTATGCACTCAGTAAATATTTATGGACCATTTACTATGTGCCCAGTACTGTTTTTAAGTATGGGGAATACATCAAAGGAGAAAAAACAGATTAAAATTGTTGCCTTCAATGAATTCACTATCCATTAGATAACAAAACAAACAAATATGAGGTATGTCAGACGATAGTGAAAAGACATACTATGGAGAAAAATTAAAAGGGAGGTAAAGAGGTTTATGTGGGTTGGGAATGGCGTTGTAGTTTTTGTGGGGTTTTCGTTTTGTTTTTCTTTTAGGATTTTATTTATTTACTTGAGAGAGAGAGTCCAAGTGGGTGGAGCAGAGGAAGAGGGACAAGTAGACTCCCTGCTGAGCAGAGAGCCCAACGGGGGACCTGAGCTGAAGACAGATGCCTAACCAACTGTGCCACCCAGGTGCCCCGGTGTTGTAGTTTTACACAGGGAAATCAGTGCTGACTTTCCAAAAAAGGTGATATTCGAAAGAGCAAGTGTATCAGAAAAGAGGAGCACTCAGGAGGATGAGGTCTGAAAGTAAGAGGAAACAAGACTTAAAGTCTTAAATATCTTTAAAAAAAAAACTTAAAAACAAGACTTAAATATGAATTTCTTTGAGAGAAAAAGAAATTGTCACTATGTAACACGTAAAATTTCAAAGTAAGCTTAGAAGGCTATAAAACTGTAATATAAAGCTATGCATTTGAGGTGAGTTCCACTCTAGTTTATAAGTTTATAAGAGCTGCCTACCTGATATTTTCTTTGGTTGTCTAATAGACTTTTTAGACAAAGCATATCTAAAATTAATTTCTGATTTTCTACCATCTCCAATCTGCTCGATTCAGTCTTTTCCATATCAACATAAATGGCAAGTCCCCATTCCAAGTTCTCAAGCCAAAAACCAAGTATTGTCCTTGACTTCTTTCCCTCTCTCATATTCAGTACATATGTCTTCAGCACATTCAGTTAACTCACCGTCCCGTATATGCTTTATCTATGACTCTCAGCTTCTCCATTTCTAAAACCTTTGGTTCAGCCTCCATGATTTCTCACCTGGGTAACAGAATAGCAATGACTTTCTAAATTCCTGCTTCCTCCATACCACTTTTCAGACTATTTTCAACACAGCATTCAGAATGACCCCTTTAAAGTATAAGTCATATCATATCCCTCTCTGGCTCAAAGCCCTCTGATGGCTTCCCATCCTACTTAAAATAACAGCCAAATAGCTTACAATGGTTTATGTTCCTTACAAGACTGGCCCTCCTTTTCAGCTTCAGACTTCCTCTTGCCTCACAAGCGCTTGCCTCCAAGGCTTTTCTACTTGCTCTTTCCTCTGCTGTGAATGTATCCATGAGTAGAAAATATTCTATTTAAAGCTTGGAGAAAGGCTTGTTTCGCTAACGAGCAAGAGAATCACATATAAATATCACAGTATATCACTTTAATTCGTGCTCCAGTGGCCTTATAAATAACTCCATACATAAATTTTTGGGTCATCCAACAATGTTAAAAAATAGGCTATATACATTTATAAATGCCAAGGTTCTATTCTAAAATTAAATAAAAGAATAAAGAGATTTATCCCTAGAGACATTGAAATTACTGTTAAAAGATTTAATACTGGATATATATGTGTATATATATATTAAAGTAAACTCTATGCTTGATATGGGGCTTGAAGTCAGGACCCTAAGATCAGGAATTTCATGTTCTACCAACTGAGTCAGGCAAGCATTCCAATACTGGATATACTTACTTTCTCTTCTCACTCTAAAATACATTACCTCAGTGGTGACAAGAACAATATACCAGGGAGAACTATAAAAAAAATAGATCTCTTTAAAGTATTTTTAATCAGAATTTATATTTGAGATTATTTTTAAGGAAAAATATGATAATCAAATGAGAATAAAGAGACAAATATATCAGGCATTTAAGCTTAGTTACTAGGCATTAATTTAAACTCAGAATTTCCCAGAAACCAAGTCGGGGTGGAAATGTATATATTGCAGTATAATTCCATTGTCTGATAAATGAGAGTATATTTAGATATTTGGTGACAATACTTCCCAGATTGAAATCTCAAGAGGTATTTATTAAAAGAATTCTAATAAAGGAAGTTGGGGATAGGATAATGTGCAATGTTTTAAACTTTAGTTTGCTCTGATTTTTATACACTGACTACCACAATCCATGGAATAACCCTAAATTTCAATTTGAGTAAAGAATTTGAATTAAAAAGAAGTGACATGTTCAGGTAAACTGCTTCACAGTGGATAGAGCATGGTGATCTTAACATGTAAAAATCTGAAAGGAATAAGTATAGACTCCTTTCAACAGCCTCTCAGCAGAAGTTTTTGTGTCATTAAATCAAAGGAGCTAGTTCAAAGAAAATGTCATGGAAATAAAGGGAGTTGGGCTCATCTTGAAGAACTTTTATATTAGAGGAAATAAAAAAGACAAAAGGTGGACAATTCAGACATGGAAAATACCATGGACACAGCCTCAGGGATAGTCCTAACTCTCAGGAACACAAGAATCATTTCAACAAATAAAAAGCAATTTTTGTATTTGTATACTTTATAGAGCCAGGAATAGGGGGGCATTGTAAAGGACTTTGTCCCAAAAAACCCAGAACGATTAATATTTATATTAGCAGGGACTAGGTATAGAAATACCAATGAGTATTTCAGAGTAGTGACCTAGCAATTTATAGTAAGGTTAATCTGGCACAGCTAGGTATAGCTGTTGAAAGAGCATGAAAGAAATTAAAGAAATTAATGTAATCCCCTCGGTTCAATATATTGAGGAAGAATATACTTTTGAGGGAAGATTTCCTACAAAAGGAAGGTTTTCCTCATTGTCTCTCATATACCTACACAAGGCAGTGTGTGACATTCTGTAAATATAGCACTAAATGAGACAAAAACCATGTTCCCTTCACTAATGAGGTTTAGTGAGGTTTAATGAGTGGAGAAGAAATGCCATTATGTAAGAAATTATGCATGCACAATGAATGTCATGATATGGGAATCTCCATGTGCTACATTCAGTTCCAGGCCTGAATGTTGGAAGGAAACTGCACTTCAATTTGTCTTAGTGAAGTTGAGGCTAATCTGGAATCCTAATGATGAGCAGGTATTCTTGGTGAAGAGGAAGATGGCAAGGTGAGGGAATTGTGTGCCTCAGAGAGGGATATGAGGGAGCGCCTGGTGCTTACAGGAAAGGAAACATCTGTGCAATGGAAAGGGGTTGGAGAGAAAGTGTGAAATATAAGGCAGAGGAGAGAAGCAGGAAGCAGAACCTGGTTCTCTTACCCAGGGCATCGAGGGACCACATTTCCTGTCCCTCAAGGGGAGACACTGAAACCTTGAAGAGATTTACACATGGTGACAGACGACAGATTTGCACTTTTGAAATACCATCTTAAGTTCAAGTGAGAGAATGAAAATTTACTAAAAGCAAGAGACAATTTAGGAGTCTGCTAAAGAAAATCTAGGTGAGAGATGATAGGACCTGATCTAAGATAGTGACCAAGATGGCCTTAATGTTCTCCTCAGCTTGATTAAATTTTAGATAGGCTTCTTTCTGACTCTAGGTCCCTGACATTTTCTTTTTCTTTTATTTCTTTTTTTTCTTTTTTTTTACAATATACACTGTATAAAAGTTGTAATTGTAAATTCTATCTTTGCTCCTTTAAGATGTAAATATTTCTAAATATTTCTCAGCAGCTTTACAAACAAAGACTGTCTTTCTCTAGAACTAGGGAGCTGTCCCTTTGACATGCCATCATCAAAGAACATAGAGCCCCTACTTCCCAGGCTCTGTGGGAGGGTGGGACTAATTTTCAAGACATCTTGCTCCAAGTTGTAAAAGTACCTCTTGACATGAAGATAGAGACATTTCACTTTTCCTTTGGGCAAAGCCAGTTAGTGAAAACAGACAGCCTACAATCTCTCTTATCCCATCTCTAAAAACTTTCAGAGCTTTGTTCCAGGAGATTCAAATGCAAAGTTCTGGTTTCTTTCCCCTAGTGTAACAGCCTTGAATAAAGTCTTCACTTCCTGTCTAACTTTGTCCAGTGCAACATTTTCTTTCAAGGTAATGACAGTGGAGGTAGTAGAAAAATAGAAAAGTTCAGAAAATATTTAGAAGATGGTAAATCTGGAACATGTTGCATGCCTAGCTGTGGAGGGGAGTAAAAAAATCATCCCCAGGTTCAGATGTGTTCTATCAAATGTACAGAGTGTTATAAGGAATATAAGAGTTAGAGTAGACTCGTAGGGTAAGGCGATGCATTCAGGCTTGGAAATAGTTAAGTGCCACAAGAGCCTGTAAGCCACGTGAGGAGAGGAAACTTGCAGCCCTGCCAGTGTAAGTAGTCAGAGCTCACCAGACAGGATGTGGCTACATTTGCTTGTCTATGTAAGGCATCTGAAATCTTGGGACTGCATGAGAGTGTTCAGGAAAACTGGGAAGATTTGGAGGACTATAGAGCTTAGATCAGAACTCCAGTGAACCTGAACACTTGAGAAGTCTATAGAGGAAGAGGAAACTACGAAGCACTGAGAATGATCACCCAGAAAGAGAGGAAAGCAGACTTATGGCCAAGTACACAATAGAAATTAAAGAAACCAATGAAGAGAAAATGCATTGTCTAATGTAGTGCCACTTGAATAATGTAATTTCAGCGGCTTGTGCAAGCTGCGTTTGTCATAGTAAGCTAAACCAAATTATATCATGAAAAAGGTAATGAGGTCGTGTCTTACCATATTTTGTATGTTAATTCAGTATAAACTGGAGTTACTGAGAATGTATTCTGATAACAAATAGGGCCTATTAAAATGTTTCAAATTTCTAAAATAAACTAACCATTCATGGCATTTTTCCTGTCTTCATGGTAGAGGATATTCAGCTGATGCAGCATCATAAAAAGCCCCAAGGAGGATGTCTCCCCAATCACCAACATGATGTTAGAGGGTATATAGCTATTTCTTTTTCACTCTAAGAAACATTTCCTGTATTTTAATATATGATATGCTCCAATTCATTTGCTGCTGTTGACTTTTTGAGGTTGTGTCCAGTAACCTAGGCAACTGTTCTTATTTCTGTCCCAATTTACTTCTATGTATAGAACTTACATAGATTCAATGGACACAAAGATATTCTTCAAGGCAGAGCAGACTTACAAACTGTATACTCTTAAGGAAGATAATATTAAAGATATGACAAATCTTAATCATCAAAGACTACATGTTACAATTTCTTTAATTTTGGATCATCAGTAAATATAACAATATATGTAAAAAGGTGGTATAATTTTATCATGCTGAAATATGATCTGACTACAATGAAATTAGAAATTTTTAAGTTTCTTTTTGATGTTATATTCACTAAACTGAATGTCAACATTTGGAGACCACAACTTCAAATACTTTCAAATGAAAATCTGGCCTTGGTCACTAATGTTAAATGAGTTCCCTCTTTCATTCCTCATCTACAAGGCGTTATCATCAAAATTTACACTGTGTGAGAGAACAAAATCTTCCCAAAAATATTGGGATTTTAGACCTATTGACTTTCAAGCTATATAGACAGAAGGAAGAACCACTAGAACATATGTTCTTCTTGGACAGGAGTAGAGAAATAGAAGGAAATTCCATTTTTTAAACTTTAATTCTAGTATAGCTAATATACAGTGTTATATTACTTTCAGGTGTGCAATACAGTGATTCAACAATTCTATACATTACTCAGTGCTCATAATGATGAGTGTACTCTTAATACCCTTCACGCATTTCACCCATCCCCCACCCACCTCCGCTGTGGTAACTGTCAGTTTGTTCTCTATAGTTAAAAGTCTGGTTTTTGTTTTGTTTTTGGTTTGCTTGTTGTTGTTGTTGTTTTTAATTTCCCTTGTTTCTTAAACTCCACATATGAGTGAAATCATACAGTTCATACCCATACATGTTGTTGCAAATGATAAGATTTCATTCAATACAAGGTGATTTTAAATGACTGCTTGCAGAGCTGATTGTAACATGCATCCTACAAATGTCAGGATGAATGACTTTTTCTTTTTCTTTTCTTTTCTTTTCTTTTTTTTTTTTTTTGAGTATGTACCATGCATTTTGGAAATTAAGTCCTATGTAACTTGATGAAGGTAAGTGAAGACTGAGAGAAATAGAAACGGATGGGGATCACCACAGTACCAACATTCCACAAAGAAGAGAAACTCCCAGGACAGGGCCAGGCATCTAATAAAGAAGAAAATACAAACTTGACAATTATTGGGTCAAATTTTCTGTTTCATCCGACTATCAGCAGTTGGTTTTTATGGTCACCATTTCAGTTCTACATTATGTATGTGAATTAGGTATACATAAAAGTGTCAGAACCATTAAAAATCATATTAATGTCATCTTCCTTCTAATCCCCCTGCAGCTTTTGATAAGTCCTTCTACTGAGGAAAAAAAAACTGCTTCAAAAGAGTTGGTAAGAGAATTTCCAGCATGTCAAAATGTTTAGCACCGCAAAACCAAAACACCAAAGGAGTCTCACACTAGAAGACTGAGACTTGTATTTACAAAACTTCCTGAGCTACTCAAAAGGAAGTCAAAGTATAACACCAACACACGAGTCTTCTCTTCTCACGAAATTCTTTTTTTTATAAAAATCAAAATTGAGGGCACCTGAATGGCTCAGTTAGTTGAGCATCAGCCTTCAGCTCGGGTCATGATCTCAGGGTCCTGGGATGGAGTCTGGTATTGGTCTCCCTGCTCGGTAGGGAGTCTACGTCTCCCTGCTCTTTTTCAATCTCTCTCACAAAAATAAAGTCTTTGAAAAAAATCAAAATTGATTGTGGACTACCCATGCGTGAAGAAGTAAACTAACACTTTTCATGTGTCATTAACATTAAATCATTATTATTATGATACTATTATTATTAATATGATCATTATAATTATGATGATGATGATGATGATCATTATAATTTTATAGATGAGAAAACAGTTTGAAATGTAACTAACTTTTCTAGGATCATATAGATAGTAATGGGTGAAAGCCAGATTTGAATCAAGGCTTATCTGACCCCCCCAAGTTTATACACCTCTACGTTATAAGAGTTAGCAATGCTAGCAGAGGCGACTCACTTGCTCACCTATTTCACTCATAAAACTCTCTTCCAATCTATTTTACTTCATTTATTTATTGGTTTTTAAAGTAAGTTCCATGCCCAGCATGTAGCCTGACATGGGGCTTGAACTCACAACCCTGGGATCAAGCCAGATACTTAATGGACAGAATCACCCAGGTGTCCTATATTTTCTTAAGTCTTTCTTGAGAGTCTCTTGTTCCTGCTGCTCCTCCTGAAGACAATAAATGAGGGGGAAAATCCGGAAATTAGAATGCTTCCTCTATTGAAGTATCATGGAAGCCAATTTGATAAGAGACCGAGTAACTGCCTCGCTTGCCTAGATGCTATGCTTGGAGACCCAGGATTGTTGTCCTACCAGGTCTGCCACTATTTGACTCTCTATGACTAATATTCTACTTCATCAAGGTGAAGTGATCCACTGGGGAGAGACCAACAAGGTCTGAGAATCACTATGTGGGCTCTAAATTGTAACCAACAAAATGATTTTGTTATTGACAGAAGATAACATCGAGACATTTTTAAACTTGTGAGGTTTAAGAAGATATGATACTTAAGGTTTACAGTCTTCAGTTTTAGGAATCATTTTTTTAGTGGAGAAATGATAACACCAACTCCATGATACTGGCTGTAACAACAGGAAGGCAATGAGATCTTGAGGAATGGTGAGATTCTACCCAAGTTTACAAGTGTGCTACACAGAAGACCTGGGATTTTGTTCCAGTCTACCTGATTTGCATAAATGACTGAAATTTTTTGAGTTAAATTCCCTAATTAGTAAAATCAAGGGAAAAAGAACAGCTCTGGGGCTTTTGTTAAGTAAGACATCAATTTGGAAATATTCTGTAAGTTACAAAGTGTTAAATGATAACTGGCACTGTTCTGTTTAAATAGAAAATATGAGTTAGCATGTATTTAGTATAATCTTTTAGAAAGCTTTTAGGACTCACCAAAAAATCTTATTATCCATAGGTTTAGAAATTTGATGATCTTAACAGGAGTCTATTTTCATGTCTTTTTCAAATTCGAGTTTTTAAGATAAAAGATTTCTATTTTATCCTTGCTAAGACCATGAACAGAATAAACAATGAGATATTTAAAGAATGTTCTGTAAATCTATAGCAAAATCACACTCCTGTATCACTGTGGAATGCCTGATCACTGGATATAACCACGGTATTGGTCCAGTGAGTATTCCTGTTTAATAATTAAGATAATCACTAATTTCTAGTGCTGTCCCTGTGCTACTTCATAAGGCATGCACTAGTGGTCTTTTAGTATTCGCTCTCATTTACCGTAGGCTCTAAATCATTATTTGTTGGTTATAGACCTTTAGATAGCCCAGTGGCATTTGCCACTGATGACAGCAATAACAGATGATGTTGAGCCAAAGCTACTGGGAATGAAATGCAGAAAGTAAAATGATAATAAATAACTGTCACTCCATTACTAAACAGTTCCTGAAATTAGTCCTACTGCATGTTCCATATAGCAGAATCTGCACAAGCCAAGAACCCAAAAGACATTTAGCAGCAGACAAAAAGGAACCCAAACACACGTCTTGTTCAGTGACCAGAAATTCCTCATTGAGCAATTGAGTTCAAAAACTTCTCAACAGATTCCATTTCAAAATCTTATGGTATCTTCTCAACCTGATGGTATCTGGGAAATATGTCAAAAGATATACTCAGTCCACTGGGTGGAAACTTTAGGAATGCTTGATAGAATACAGAGGTAGAGTCTCAAATGGATGTGAGACTGAGCATAGAAAAATAAGTATAGAGGTACAATTGCAGAGAATATGGGGGCTCTTAGAGGTGCCAGATGCCTGAGAGAGATCATAAAACCTGTCAACATGATCATTTTGCTCAGGTGGTTTGGGCAGGGGACAGTCTAAGCTGGCCTGCCATGAGCATAGAATCTGTAGGAATAAACTCACAAACCAGATTTTCAGTAAGAGGTTATTATTTGAGTTGAAGTGTCCATGCTATACGATAATGACTCTTTAAATTTTAAAAGAAAATCTGCACCCTTCCTCCAGTTCTCAGTCTACTACAGCATCCTTTCATTCCATTGATGGTGAATCGAGTTTATTGTGGCCGTGGTGTTTGTTTGCCTGTTAGTAAAAAATTCATTCCACCGACTCTATGTTTTAAGTGAGTTGACATGTGGTAATCGCCCAAGTTCTTTGTCTGAAAATACAAGCCACTTACTTGACAAGTTATATAAATCTGGGATCTTATTAGTAAAACAGGGATAATGTATCAATATATCAAAGTTAATGTGATAATTAAGTACTTTATGTACTGTGACTATATTTTCTTGTTTTCCCTCAAAAGCAGAGCCTAAGAATGGAAGGTAGCTGATTCTGGGATGAAATCTTGGGGAACAGAGCTGGGAGCCTGGGAAGAATGAATCAGGGGGGAAAAAAGGAGAGCAAATCCAAAGTTATATCATCAAGCTGTTCACCGTGGTGGGAGGTATGGTTTGATCCCCCTGGGAATCCTTTGAAGACCTATGGAAAATGCAAAATGGTCCATCCAGGGAATATACGAATATTCATCAAGGTTGCTCTGTGGCATGTTAATGATTCACACAAGATTGTATATGTATTAGAAAACGTAAACTGCTTCCTGAGGGATTCTATACAGCAATTTCAGAGAAGCTTCAAGGCAGGGAGTAAAGAAAATCTAAACAACTTGGCATTTATGCAGAGAGGTTTACTAGAGCAGAAAGTGGCCAGGTTGAATATAATTTTGCTCCCAGTAGATTGATGGTAATGGATCTATCTTGCCAAGAGACAGTAGTGAGGTTATTGCCCAGGGGCATTCCAGATGAACTGGACCGTTGGGGAACGGCACACAGTGGAACACAAATCCAGAACACAGGGCAGTTCCAGGGTGATTTCTACATAGTTAGAAACGATGGTTTCTATGAAATATTCTTAAGATCCAGAACTATGGAGATCATCAACTTCTTAACCTACAATAGCTAGGTTACCATCTAGCTAGCTGGCCTGTAACCCCAGCCAAGAACACAAATCAAAATAGTAGGCATAAGAAGCTTATTTTCTTAGTATATGAATTTTAAAGTTGATAAAACATTTTCATTTGCATTATCTTCTTGAAGTTATCAATAATGCCCTAAGAAGACATATTATTCTTTTCATTTTCAATGAAGAAATTTGAAGTTTCTAAGACTTAAGGTCTTAACTAAGCCTTCATTGTCTACATGTGATGATCCAGAATGAGAACTATGGCATGTTTATCCTAATCTTAGCATCCTTCTAAGGTTACCTTTATTTTAACAAAATTTCCTCCTATCAATTATTTTGTAAACCCTAACAGCTACCCTCTACCTCCAGTGGCTCAGCCATAGCTGAAGTGAGTCACTCACTCACTTACCTGAAAGCATGAGCAAATTATGCCATTAGCAAAATGTATTTCCAATTACATCACCATTTGGAAAAATTTTATTCTTACCAAAGATGCTTACTAGATTAGAAGGAAACTTCTTTCAGATGCTGGGTGCCCTCAGACAGTTCCCAAAATGAACTGGCTTCTGAAGGACTGGGAATTAACCCAAATATTTAGCAAGAAATGGAAGCTCAAGAAAACCACCATTTCTAATAAAACACAGGTGTGACCAACTTATATCAGTTCTAAGTAATCCGAACAATTGAACACATGGAACTTTCTTAAATTTATCTTTTCCTGTCTATCTTCAAATGTAATGTCATTGAATTTAACTAATAACAGTAATAATGGTGATGATAATTATATTATTCCTATGACAACTACAAGTAATAACTCATAATTATTGAGAACTTCCCAGGAGCTAAGCAGTGTGTTAAGTGCACTACTAGTTAACTGAATTATTCCCACAATAATCTACATATAAAGAGTATTTACTGTATCTTCACTTTACAAATCATGGAACCAAGTTAGAGAAAGGCTGAATGAGTTTCTCAGGTGACTCAACAAGGAAATGGCTAATTCAAATGTGTTCTAGTCTTCTTGAAGTTATCAATAATGCTGTGAGAAGACATGATATTATTCTTTTCATTTTCAATGAAGAAATTTGAAGCACAGAAGCCACTGTGCTATATTGCCTGGCTTTCAGACTCAAGCTCTGTAGTCTGGTCTGCAGTTACACACTATCACTGGCTAGGAAACCAAACTTTCACAGATTTCCAAGCGCTGGGTATAAGTAAAATATGGTGAAATACAATGCCTCAGTATAATTCAAAAGTGAATTAGCATCTTTGGAGGTGTGTGTGAGAGTGTGTGTGTGTGTGTGTGTGTGTGTGTGTGTCGAAGGTAAGGGGAGAAGCCGGCATTGCAGAAAGGAAGAAAAGTATAGGGTAGTTTCTCAGAAATACTTCTTTTTCTAGAATTTCAGAGTATATTTATAACTTCTTGATTTTCCTCTTCTACTTTAAACAAATGTGTACACATTTCAATTCCATATTCCCATGACTGGTACAGAGATCAAAAGTGGTATGGAGTGATTTACTACCTGGCCAGCAATGGTCTCACTGTGAGTTTTCAAAGTCAAGGAAGTGATTGTTCCCCTCATGCTGCAGCCCCTGCATTCTGGGCCTCTTCTTCCTGGGCTTTGCAAGACTGGCTCCAGACCCTGGAATCCTTGTGAGAGGCTGCCTGACTAAGGAGAAGGGGGCACAGCCTATAGCTCACCTGCCAGGGAGGTGACTTACCTGGTCAGTTTTCCCTTCAGTCTGAATGCTTGTGTGACTGCGCACCTCATGTTCCTCTTCCAGGTCAGAGACATCCTCTAGTTCCTCTGGGGTCTATGAAAAGAAAGCAAAGCACTGCTAGTGAGAATGCAAAATAGAAAATGGCCTGGTGGTGGTACTTCGACAAGAAAGCAGAGTTGCCAATATGGCTCAGAAATTCTAGTCCTAGGTATATACCCAAGAGAAATGAAAATATGTGTCCACACAAAAAGTTGTAAAAAAAAATGTTCATAGCCTCACCAATCATAATAGCAAAAAAGTGGAAACAACTCAAACATACATCTTCTGAGGAATAAACAAAATTCTATAGAATAGACTGTTATTTGGTTATAAAAAGGAATGTTGCAACATATGTGAACCTTGAAGACGTTATGGTAAGTAAAAGAAATCAATCACAGAAGTCCATATGTTGTGTGATTCCATTTGTATGAAATGTCTAAAATAGGTCAGTTTGTAGAGACAGAAATTTGATTAGTGGTTCCTAAAGGAGGGGGAAGGAGGCAGTGGGCAATGGGTATGCAGTCTTTCTTTGGGTGCTCACCTTGTCCTGGAATTAGATAGTGGTAATTACCACATGATCGTGGACATATACTAAAGTAACCCAGTTTTACATTTTAATGAATGTTAGGGTGTATGAATTATATCCCAATAAATTTTGATAGAAAAAAAAGCAAAATAATTAGGAGGAAGCTTTTCTCTGGGTGAATAGCGATTTAGCTAACCACTAACCAGGGTGTTCATATGTGATAAATAGATGGGATAATTCTAACTAAAACTCTATGACATGAAAATGGCACCGAAATTACTAAGAATTTAAATTTCCTAGGAAACTAAAGAATAAATATTTTAACTCCTATGTCTAAATAGCTAATCTACTTCCATTTCTTTTTTTCAGTTTCTGCTTAAGCATCTTGTATCTGGGTGGCATTGGGCTCAGGAAGACCTGGATTGGGTTGGACTCCTCTGCGAAGCCTTCCCTGACCCCTTCACTTCCACTGTCCTGATGGTCACCATACTTGATTGCAGCATTGCTGCTGATCAGTTGCTTACCCTGTGACGTTAAGGACTGGATCTCCCTTGCTTACATCATTACAATGACGTATATCCATACTTTTGAATGGATGAAGAAAATCATCAGTGATAGCTGAGAAGAACATCAGATAGAGCGAAACAAAGACTCTCGATGGCAACAACAAACACTTGTCCCTACCGTACCTCTACTGTGCTTCCACTTTCCATACATCAAACTAATTTTTTTTTGTCTTATGTTGTAGTATCTAATCTTAATCTTCATCGAATCTGAAGTATTTAATCTAATCTCACTTAATCTCTTCTCTTTAATCTCACTGGGGCAATAAAGATATCTATCATTATTGCAAATCCAAGTAAAAGTACTTAAAAGAATGAATTTGATATTTGTTTTCATTTAAATTATGTATGATTCACGTAATACACAGCCTTGCTAAGAAATCCAGGAATCAAACAGGTTTCATGAAAAGCAACCAAATGTGAAGTGGAAGATCGCTTCTCTACACCCGACTGTTAAAGACTGGGCAGGGGCCAGGGGTTACTCCCTTAGTCTGGCCCTGGTTTCCCTTAAACCTTGCTTTGCACAGGGGTCCTTTGTTTATATTCAGGGCTGTGAAGAGCCTACCTTCCCTTGGGACCAGAATTTGCCATAATTATCTCACATTATGGAGCAAAACTAAACCTATTTCCTACCACTAATAGCCTCAGATTCGTTCCCATCTCATGGATCTTTAACCACCTTTCTTTGCTTTCTAACACTTGCACTGAGCATCACCCAAGCCTCTCCCTTTATCTCAACTGACTCCTATTGGATATGAATAGCCTCCTCTTGCCAAGGTCTCTGATGCACTTAAGTAACTGTTGTGTATGTGATCTCTACACACAGCTCCTCTACCGCAGTGACTATGTGCAGCTACGCTCACTGGGCAATTTATTCTTTTTTTCTTAGGTATTAATAACATGAGTTCACCACTGTGGAATTTCTACATAATCACATATTTTATTCTTAGCTATTTTTGTGTATTCTTCCCATAGCCTTCTTGAGAAAGAATGTTTGCAATTTCCTTTGTGAATACATCACCAGCCCCTGAAACATCTGAATAAATTCAGTCGATCAAATTTCTTTTCTTGGGTCATGTTGTTTTGCAACTGAGGGCTGCCTGGTGCCCCTCCTATGATCTGTTCCTTATAAATGTCTGCTGTTGAGTCCTTGGATTATACTCTACCGTGAAGTGACATATAACTTCATCATTGATTCCAACACTTTATTCAACTCAAAATAAAGTGATTTAACAGAAACTAAGAACAACCGCTCCAGTCAGAAGTCACAAGTACCATTTTTGTTGGTGATACTGCAGGAAGAGATAAGCCTACCATTTACACCCACATAGTTCGGTGCTTTTTTTTTTTTTTTTTTTTTTTGTCTTTAACATAGGACTGACCTCTTCTTTTCAGGAACAAAATCAGTGGGTGAGTGTTCAAAACATTTGCTGGCAGCATTTTGCATTCTGTCAGGCAAGCAGTTTGACTAGTGTTGCAAAAATAAAAAGTTGAATATACAAAGTTATTGTTTCCGTGGAAACTAAGAAAGAAATAGGAGTACTCTAATCATTTTTGAGGTGATACATTAACACTTTCGGGGCTAAAGACAAAAAATAATAGAGCAAAGATTGTGAAAGGGAGGAGGAAGGTGGATTACCCTATATTATACACTCTTAAAGATAGCTCACTTCTATGCATCCGGTAACTGTAGAAATTACAAGCACCCAGAAGGTGTGTGCTTGTGTGTGTGTGTGTGTGTGTGTGTGTGTGTGTGTGTGTGTGTTTAACCAATTTTCATTCTAGGGGAAGGGAGACCAACTACCTTAGGACAGCATCATGTAGTAGAAACACCCAATAATGTTGCATAATACAGACTTAAACTTGAATTCTGGCCCTCTGCTTGGTGATTGTGGGGCTTTGGCATTTTGCATACCATTTTAAATGTTGGTTTCCTCAGAACAAAGTTTAAGATGATAATACCTAACCCTGAAGTTTGCTGTGAGGCTCAATTGTACTAAGATGCGTTAAGTGGGAATTGCTTAGCCCATAGATAGCTGGAATGCAGGAAAAGTTGGTTCTTTTTTTCTACTGCTTTTACTCCTCTTCTTCCACTGTTCTATCCCTCATCCCCTCACAACTCTTTATATTTTTGGATAAAACATCTGTAGCAATTTGGATACCTCCATTTTACTACAGAATAATTTGTTATTCTGGATTGATTTGATACTTATTAGCTGCTTCTAGATACATTCACCCCATTCTGAGTATCTGATGTCCCATGCTATGGAGGGTTTAATGTAATGCCACACATATTGCTTTCTCCTAAAGTCTAAGTAACGATCTTTTTTGATATAATTTTACTCATTGGATATGAGTAAATACACTTCTAAGTGTATATATAAGTGTATATATATATCATATACTCTTTACATATATATATTATATATATATAAGTGTATATATATATATCATATACTCTTTACATAAAGTAAAGATCTTTTTTGATATAATTTTACTCACTGGATATGAGTATATGATATAAGCTGGGCCCGGCAAAGACTCACTCTCACATAAATCCTCAGTGATGATGGAAATGACTTCCCCTCTCCAAGCTGGGCTGTCTCTAAACCAAAGCTAGATATTTTTTCTTGTTTTTATTCCTGGAAGGAGTGCTAATAAAGTCAATCAATACTCATTTATTTCTTGTGTCAGAACTCAGGGACACATTTCATGTCTTTCTATTTTAACTCTTGTTTGTTGTGAAGCCTTTCTTAGGCAGCTCAAAGTGATTTGAAATGAGCTTAGTTTCCTCACCTGGTAAAATGGCAAAAACATTACCTAATTCTTAGGGTTATTGTGAGGATAAAACAAGATGAAGAAAGGAACATTATTCAGTGACTAGAAAGTGCTAAAGTTTCATACTGTTTAGGATTATTATAAATCATTATTAATTTTATTATAAGGCCCCACTTTATTCATGCAAAAGTGGCCGGACAAAGTATAGAACTTGGAAATATTCAGGCTGAGGTTTTCACGTAGAAACTGGAGCCGCAATAAATTACAGTGGCACATTGAACTTCAGGGTCACAATGAATCGGTGGTTTTAATGTACATATAGACTTACTGAGATAGAAATCACTGCATTTCTATATATCTTTTTTCCCAGGGCACTTAGTGCTCTCTACGGACTTTATCTCATTCATTCTTTCAGCATTCAAGTGAGAGAGTATGCAGCATTACAAGACATAAAAATTCACTTTGCATAGACTTTATAAATGTTTGACATTAAAATATATGAATAAGAAATTTGTGGTCACTGAATAGAAAAAAAAGGGAAGAGAAAGAGAAAAGAAAGAAGAGAAAAAAGAAAAAAAAAGAAAGAAAAAAGAAGAAGAAGAAAGGTAGTCTAGGAATAGGAGTCACGCTTGACATTTTCCTCTCAAATTTATGTTGAATTCTAAATCCCACCTGTGATTTAGTCGTAAATCATATTTCTCTGACTATCCATCTCTGCCTCACTAAAATCGAGCAACTGCCCCAGTGGTGTCAGGAACAGCCTGACAGGGAAGCTATTAGGAAGGGGATGACAGGGCGTCTTCCTGGGACGAAGGCGTGGGAAGGACATGTTCAGTCAGGTCCTCTTAGCTGAGCTGATAGCACACCATGATTTTGGAATGTCAAAGTGGAGAGTCCAGAATTAAAATGCATTTTTATAAGAGGACTAGATATATTGATACATAATTTCAAATTATAGAAAACTAAGAAATGCCCTTTTTTGCTGGAAACACACACACACACAGGCACCTTTTCTACTCCTCAAACATGGCGCACTCATTTGCTCACTCCCCCTCAGGCTCTCCAGCTCTTTGTACCCTCTGCTCTTTTGCCTGGTGAGGTCCTGGTGCTCTGTAATGGCTGGATCCTCCTCACCATGGGAACCCAGATGGGTTATCTCCAGCCCGATCCAGTCATCCCTGCTCCGTCTACCTAAAAGTAATCCCTTTTCCTACTTTATTTATTTATTACATCACCCTGTATTTCTTTCTTTAGCTCTTGAGAGCTGATCCTAACCATGATCATAACCTGAAATTATGTTTTTCTTTTTTTTTTTTGAGAGGGAATATGTTTTAATCTTATCCCATTAGAACGTAACTTCCATGAGAATATGGATATTGTCTGTCTTGTTCACCACTCTGAGCACCTTGAAATAAAATATACTATGCACCTCAATAAAAATATCCTGACTGAATAAAGGAATAAAGGATTTAATGACACACAAGCTTTGGTATCAATGTCAGAATATTGTCATTTTTTAAGCTATAGATTAATGTTTAGTCTTCTCCTATTTCTGTGTTGATTTACTGATCCCTTGCTTAAGGGAAAGTATGAAGCAAAGATTCCTGGATTTCATTTTTTTCAGAATAAAGATTATGGAAATTAGAAATAATAGATTTTGTGCCGAGAGAGATCTTCCATAAACTCAAGATTCTCAGATTGGAAGTCTAGGAAGATGTCTACACATCCCATTGAAAGTTCAGTATAGAAATAAAAGAATTCAGAAAAAAAATGTCACATCTTCCCATAAAGTATTACGGAACTAGCAAATACCAAACCTGAAGGATACATGCACTAGGACAGTGGGTATCTCATTGGTAAACAATTTGGGAAAAGAACAAGTAATGGGTGGGTCTTTCTGATGTCCTGAGATAGTCTAAAGCCTCTAGAAAAGAGTCACCCAAACTTGGCACTAGTGACATCTTGCTCTTAATATTTCTGGTTGCAAGAGTCTATCTTGCATATTGTGGGATGTTTAGCACTATCCCTAGCCTCTACCCACTACATGCAGTAGTAAGCCTCCCAAGTTGTGACAATCAAAAGTATCTCCAGACATTTCCAAATGCCAATCCCCACGGTGGTTGGGGAGGGAAGGTCGGAAATCACCCTCCTATTTGAGCACTACTGATCTAGAACTTTGGTTCACCTGTCATAGCACAAGTGATAGAGGTAAAGAGAGGTTCCAATGACTATGTTTAAATTCCCCATGAACAAAGGTAAAAGCAGGTTAACGTAGGGAATATAAAAATAAAAAGTCAAATAAAACATAATCTTTGCTCTCAAGAGAAAGAAAGGGTAAAGATATTAAAAGGAAATAAAAGATATTCCCTAGAGTTACATGGTTTGAGACTAAGAATGAATGATAAGACATAGGAAAATTTCCTTAGAAATGTCAGGCAGAAGAGGGGAAGGAATGTAAAGTACCTCAGGTTAACCTGGGGAGACATTTCTTATATTATCAGAAAGCTGGTGGGATTGTGCTATTCTGGTAGATTAATGAATTTGAGGTTAGGATACCTGGGTTTTCATTTTAACCTCGTCACCAATTAGTTGTATGGTGTTAGACAAATGTCATAAATTTTCTAGTCTTCAATTTTCTCACCTTTAAAATCAGGATGGGAAGTAAGTAAGACTTGATATTTTCTGTAAGCCCCTCAAATTTTAACATTTTATGAGTTCATGCTTAAACAGAAAGAAGATTAATGTGGATGAAATGTTTCCTCAGTACTAGGAAACTTCAATATTGGAATCGATCTGGTAAATCCATTGATTCCAGTTGAAAAATTTTGCTCCAGTTTATCAAATCAGTTAGAGATATGGTTCATCCCCTGAACACAGGTATCTTCACACTTGGACAAGGAATGAGAAGGTATCTAGCATTATTATGTTTTATAACTCTAGTCCCTAATACAATGCTGGCAAAAAGCAGGTACACAATAAGTATGACTTTTAGTGAATTCATACAAGGAAGAAAATAATAGAGAAAGAAATAAAGAATGATGTGAATAAAGACATATCTCTATTTGCCATACTATGGGTTTTCTTCTTATAATCTTTCTTAAAAAAAAAAAAAGATTTTATTTATTTGACAGAGAGAAACACAGCTAGAGAGGGAACACAAGCAAGGGGAGTGAGAGAGGGAGAAGCAGGCTTCCGCCGAGCAGAAAGCCGGATGTGGGACTCGATCCCGGGTCTCCGGGATCATGACCTGAGCCGAAGGCAGTCGCTTAACCAACTGAGCCACCCAGGTGTCCCACTTCTTATAATCTTTCAATAAACAATTCAAAACTACCTCTAGGTACCTTATCATTCCTCTATGTTTCATAAGCCATTTCTTCTTTTCCAACATGCTAAGAATATAACACCATATAAATTATTCCATATGGTGAAACTAAGAAGCCTGGGTGAATATTATATCCCTTCAAAGCTACAACAATTGAAATGTAGTTTGACAAAGCTACTTTGCAGAGTATATCAACAAATATATAGACACTAAAGTAAGAGGAAAGAATACATCTACAATGTATAAGAGCATATAATTAAATGTAATCAACTAGGACAACTTGGGAAGATAATTCTGAACATATAGAATACTGCTGACAGAGGAGATACAATCTTAGTCATTCATATATTTTCTATGAAATAAGTCTCTCTATTAGTTTGCTACTTAAAAACCTATCTACCCAGGCCGGCAAACATCAAATAGTGGATCATACAAAAGGCTTTATGGTTGAACCTAGATTATGATGATTATCATAAGTGGTGATCATTACAATCACTTAAGTTTATATAAAGCCTTTCTAAGGACTCAAGTACTGATCGAATCACACAGGAACAAGCATATTTTAGACTTAATCCTTCTTTCTATCAGGAAGCTTGTGGCAGTCATGTCTCTGTTCCAAAGATACCGATGAGGCTAATAACTGTAGAAAAGCACACAGCAAATCAGCAAGAGGGTCAAAATGAAAGTGGCATCATCAATATCATGATACTTATTCAACCACTAAATGAGCTGATGATCCTGCTCTAATTCCCAGGACTGCATGTCTAATTCGTGGAAACTGTCATAAGCAGTATTCCAGCTTGACGTTTAAATAAAGATATGAAAGACTAATGAAGCCATGAAGAATAGGGTTTGAATGAAAGCATATTTTTGGAAAGTTCAACTATGAGAAACATCCTGATTCAGATCAGGATCCTTGACATTATTCTTTTTGGGAACAGAAGAGTGAGGTAATCATTTTTAATCAAGATCTTAATATTATCCATTAAAAACACTTTGTTGGGTTATTCCACATTCCTTTTCTTATTCAATCTTAACAATAAATCAGAGGAGGCAAATGTTACCATTTTAATACCACAGTTGAGGAAACTGAGCCCTGGAGTCAACAAAACCTATCCAATCTTGCACAGTTAATAAACAGCTACCTCAAAGTAGATCCTGTGTTTGTTTTATGAGCCAGCCTGGTAGTCACAAATGCAAGGTAAATGTGAAAACTGAGTAGTTAAAATTTACAAGTCTAGAAAATAAGCTTCAAACAGCACAAATATACTGCTTATAGAGCAAGGCAGGCCAGGTATTTAGGGGTTGTGATCTGCAACACACCAGTCGATTGGTCCTTAATCTCCTCCTTCCCCTGCTGGATATAATTTCTAGACCTCAGTAAACTTGGCCTCTGGAGGAAATAGATGATTCAGCCTTTCATCACTGCTCCACTGCCACCTACCTTGAACCATATATTGTCTTTAAAAACTCAACGAAATGAAATACTGCTTATTCCTCAGGATGGCACTCTGGCTTCAAGTCATACCAATCTTGAGATGAAATCAATTTTGGTCCCTAGCATGAGCAAAAGTGTGCCAATAAATTTGAAAACAAAACAAAACAAAAATTCTCCTGAGTCATTCTTTTCTCTTTCTTCTTTCTTTCAAGTTTTATATGAATTAAGCTAACCAGATCAGCAAAGGTATTAAATGTGTTTTAGACAGAACTGTGAGTTTATAACCTTTTTCCAAATTATGAGCAGAAAACCTAAGGTAAGTATCTTGCCAAAGTTCTCAATGTTGAGGCAAGAACTGTGTTGGAGCATAAAGACTGAGAATCTGGTTCTAGGTCACATGCTCTCTTTAATAGCTTGTGACCTCAAACAAATTCTTCACTTGCTGAGAGCTCAACTTCTTTGGAAGTAAATGAAAAGGACTGAACGACATGACAGAAAAAAATCTCACTCAGTTTTATTGTTCACTCTATGAGGTCCATTGCAGCTTTTTACAATGAACATTGAAACTAATGAATATTAAAACAAAAAAAGTGTGAAATAGCAGGACACCCTTTTGAAATGTTGCATGCAACTTCAGATCACGGTCCTTTTTGACTTGTTACCTTTCTGAGGAGGTTTGAGACAATTTTTTAAACTGATTTTATCCAGGACTACATAGGACGATTGTTCTTCATAGGCAGTAAGTGATGATGCCACAGAGAATTATAGCATTACAACTGGTCTCACTGCTATGTAGATGAGAGTGTTGTTGGAAACAACAACAACAACAAGAACATAATAATAATAGCAAGAGGAGTTGTGGAGGTGGTGGTAATGATGGTGATGGCCACAGGAGTCGTGGGGGCAGTAGTGGGGGCCACAACAGATGACCTACTATCACCCTTGACCTTCAAGTTTTAGTATGAACACTGCTACCAAATTCTACTGTATTTGAGTAAGGAAAATCTCACCTTTCCCTTAAACTCTATGCCAGACAGACTCTCTGTATGTGAATTTGTGTTCTCACCATTAGAAGGATTGCTGAAAAGAGGTTGTCTTACTGAAAACATTTTAATTTTTCTGTTTCAAAAAGTCATTTTACAAATATTAAAATAAGAGCTTCAGGAGGGTATCTGAGTGTCTCAGTGGGTTAAGCCAACTCTTGATTTTGGCTCAGGTCATGATCTCAGGGCTGTGAGACTGAGCCCCATCTTGGGCTCCACACTCAACATGGAGTCTGCTTAAGATTCTCTTTCAACCTCTGCCCCTCCCCACTCCCTACCCCCCCCCCGCTCTCACTCACATGCGTGCTCTCTCTCTCTTTCCCAAAATAAATAGTTTCAGAGAATATCTAATGGCAAAGAAAATGCACTCAGTATACTTTTAACTGAATGCATACATGTATATATATGCTAATTATATAAAAACACTGCATATATACCAAACAGAGAGTTGTGTAGTATTATATGCACTTTTTCTCATTTGTAATTGTTTTATTTTAAAATTTTTACAACAATAAATTATTACTTTTATCATCAGGGGGAAAAACAATGAGTGTTACAAGAAAATCTGCTTTAGGTTGAATGTGCCATTTCAAGGACATGTCAGTAAAAAAAGAGCAAGATTGCAAAACTCACTGCAGGGGGAGCTGGCCTTGTCACTTTGCAATAGGTCTATCAACAGGGCATGATACTCGGAGCTGATGTGGACACAGACAAAAGCTTTCAATAAGGGAGAGGAAACTTGAAGCAGGTGTCTTCATTATCCAAGTAAACACTACAGAGGACTGTGATAGCAGATACAAAAAATATCCCACACCTGGCCCTCATGCTACGTCCCTATGTTCCGTAGTGTCCTTTTTAGCTCCATGGATGTGTAGGAGCCCTTGTTTCATTATTTTGCGTATCACATTTTTAGTGTCCTGGAAATTCATCTTACAAAGCGTTCCTTCACAAAGATTTTGAGGGAAAGGAAAGTTGTGGTTTGATTTCCCAGTGAGGATATCTATTTTTTAACCTACAGGAAATCTTTTCCTTCCAGAAATTGTTAAGGCAGCCAAGTATAATATCAACGGTCCTAACCAAATTCATCTATCTAGATTTGCAAAGTAATCCCAGGCATGGTAATAAAGCAAAAAACAGCCTGCTGTGTTCCAGCCATAGATATTATGTATGGCGAAGGTGTTCAGACCTGACACTCCTATTTCAATGAACTAAAAAATGGAAAAATATGAAAGAAGTTCCACATTACTGAGAAGAGGCTGCTCAGTAAGACAGTAATTCAGATCTATATTAGAGTTTTGTACATATTATTCAGGGTTATTGGATTGAAGTTTACTTTATGGAACATAACAATTCCTTGCACTAGTAGAAAAAAGTAGCTTAAGTTGGCAGCTTATATATAAAGTAGAATACTAGAATGCAACAAAACAAATATTTGGACAACCCCTAAGGAAGAATTATACTGCCTATACAAAGGGATTTTTAAGTCCCCAAACTAAAAGGCCTATTTGTAGAAGCAAGTGAATACATCATTGTTGAAGATGCCGTCAGATTAAGGGCTGTGAAACTAGCTCGTGGCAAATGCACCACGCTGTTTGGGCACAGACCTATCCTGTTCAATGGAATCAGGACGTGTGGTAGAAGCAAACCTCGTAGGGAAATTAGATTTAAATGTCCATGTGTTCCTCAACATGTTCAGCATATACATATCATGGAATCCAGTCACTTGACTCCTAAATATTTAACACAAAGAAATGAAAACATATTTATACAAAGACTTGCACACAAATAATCACAGAGCCAGATTTGTAATAGCCAACTAATGGATACAGCTCAGATATTCATTGGGAGGGCTGATATAACCAACCAGTACATAAAAGTCCATTAAGTTCATATTATTCAGTTATGGAAAGGAATGGATTATTGATACAAATTACAACATTTATGGATGTCAAAAACAATTATGCTTAGTGAAAAAAGCCAAATAAGAGTACTTATGGTATAATTCTATTTATAGAACCTTATAGAAATTACAAAGTAACCTATAGGAACAGAAATCAGATTGCTGGTTCTTTGGATCTGGGGGAAGGAATGATTAGATTATAGTTTTAGATTTTGATGTATACGTTCCTTATCATGACTATGGTGATAGTTTCCAGTCTATATATGTCTATAAAACATATCAAAATTTATGCTTTAATATGCACAGTTTGTTAGATTCAGCTTTACATCTATAATGCTGTCAAAAATTTGCATTTACTTATCCAAATGCCTATCTAAACACATATTACATGAAGTGGCAGCTATTTGCTTAGCCCAAGACTATAACTATAAGTGGGACTATGCAACATGAAGTTAAATCAGATGAGTACATAAAAGCAGAAATACTGTAAGTTCATGTTTAATCAATTAATCTCTCAACATTTTTTACTATTTAATAAAATGAATTTCAACTTATAGTGAGGGACCACATATTTAATCAAAAATGTTCAATTTTGTTATCGATGTTAATTTTAAATGTGAACTTGTTGCCAAAAATGAGCTTTAGTTAAGGTATCTAATCCATGGGTCATCACACCACAGGTGCTTGGAAGTAAAAGATAGTCTACCTTCGGTAAGAATAATGCCAATTGCAGGCTTTGGGCATGAATATGAAGAGAATGACAATATATTCTAGCAGTAATGTGATTTTTCTGTCATTTAACTCTGTTTATAAAATATCAAACTTTAAACTTTTTATTTTTTTACTTCATTCAAGGTAACAGTTTTCAAAACCTCAGCAGTAGAATCTCTTAAATGAAATTAGAGGATGCTAATATTAACAAAAATACAACAAGGTAACATGAAACTATTCTGACTAAATCATAAAATTATGAAGCAGGTGTGCGTGTGTGTGTGTGTGTGTGTGTGTGCGTGTGTGTGTGTACATGGTTTGAGGCATGGAGTCAGGCCTCTCTCCTGCCTACCTTTAGTTCCCACCAGGAAATAATTCTACTCATGTGACCATCTGATGACCACAAGTTAGGTACCACTATGCTTTCACTCTGGAGTGTAAGCAGAAGTTCGTCCATGCTATTTCAGAAAGGCATCATCAAACTTCTGTTTAAATGTGCAGAATTAAAGATAATTATACCACCTAGACTTCCTCTTGTATATGACTAATGTGACTATATGTTTGGTTCATATTAAAATATAGCAGTGTAAAATAATAAAACGGCAATTACAAATGTTCACTGTAATAAATACAGAAGGCATCTACTGTATTTTATATGCTTTAATGATGTGGCACCTTGTCTTTTTTTTTTTCCAGGTAACCTCCCTTCCATTATTGTTTCCCTCTGGATTTATCCAGAAGTAGTTTTATATATTATCAGACCCAAACCATGAATGTTGTTTTCAAAAAAACCAGTCAGGCTATCTTTAGATGAACAATATTTGTCATCTATTTATAAGACTGAAGTGATATATTAATAAACAAATTATTAATACATAAATTAACAATAAAATATATTATATATAAACAAATAATTGCTTTTTAAAGCCCGTCCAAAAAGATCCTAAGCACTCTTCAGCTGAACTATTTTCTTATTTTTCAACTCTCACCTTTTATTCTTATCTTTCTATCTATTCAAAATAGTTTGGTATGCCAATCTTTTCCTTTTCTAACATTGTTCTGCCTTAAAACTCCCTTTTCCCTGCAGATCTCATTCCCTGTCCAGAAACCAGAAATAATGTATGGTTTCTGGAGAGGAGACATTGCTCTAAAATTAGTTTTACAATAGGAGAAACAATATACCTTGGAAACCAAATCCCTGCTTTCAGGGTGGCAAGATAACATTGTATGCCATGATTTATCTAAGAGAATCGGCTTTGATTTAATTAATCTCAATGACTATGGAGTGTGTATGTATGAATGGCTATTCTCTCAAAATATGAAGATCTCAAACATTGCTTTTTGTTAATATTCAAAAAGAGAACATTTTTATATAGACACAGTTTACATTGAGAAGATGCTTGTGGATTACTAACTGGGTATGAGATGTAGCATGTTCAGATGTTACGGGACTGTCATCAATCTCAGGAGGGCATCATCCTCATGAAGCTAATGCAACATAGTTTCAGTTCTATGTACTGACTTTTAGTCAAAATCATGAATATTGAAATATAGTGTTGGGGTGCCTGGGTGGCTCGGTTGGTTGGGCGACTGCCTTTGGCTCAGGTCATGATCCCGGAGACCCGGGATCGAGCCCCACATCGGGCTCCCTGCTCGGCGGGAGGCCTGCTTCTCCCTTTCTCACTCCCCCTGCTTGTGTTCCCTCTCTGGCTGTGTTTCTCTCTGTCAAATAGATAAAATCTTTAAAAAAAAAAAAAAAAAAAAAAAAAAAAAAAAAAAAAAAAAAAAAAAAAAAAAAAAAAAACTCTTTTAAAAAAAAAAAAAAAAAAAAGAAATATAGTGTTCACATTTTCCGATGAATATACATCTTTACTTGCAGAGTAGAAAACCTTTTGGTTTATACAAAATGTCCTGTTTGACTTGTTTTGCTAGACTCTACAATTTGCCTTGTATTATTTCATCACTAATATTTATAAATTGCTTTAGCTACATACTAAAGTGAACAGTAAAGCCTGTGCAACGCAAGATTTTCCAGGATCCTGTAGACAGTTTTTTATTCCTCATGTTGCTTAAGCATCTTTTGATCCTACTAAGGGATCAAACTGTCAAAATACCGCTTTTATTTTAGACCTCAAGTCTGTCAGATAAAGTGATAGTTGCTAATTATAGAATGACCAATAAAGAACTGATATTGTATCAAATGATTTCCCCATGCAGTGGGATAATATCACTTATTTATTTATTTTCTGACTATGGAAAGATTATTTACTATTTGGTTTCACATACTATAAAATAAAACAGAAATTTTATGTACCATAAAATAATAGCTAGCTATCTCTGCCTTCTTCATGTTTTACACTCCACCTCTTCCTCATCTAGATGTTATTCTGGTCAACTCAGTTGGCAGATGTGGATTTAACTCTGTATATATATAATGTAAGGCACACTTTTCATTTTTATTTTATTTTTTTTAAAGATTTTATTTATTTATTTATTTGACAGAGAGAGAGATCACAAGTAGGCAGAGAGGCAGAGAGAGAGGAGGAGAACCCGATGGGGGCCTCCATCCCAGGACCCTGAGATCATGACCTGAGCCGAACGCAGTGGCTTTAACCCACTGAGCCACCCAGGCGCCCACACTTTTCATTTTTATATGAAGCTAGCTTTATAAAATCTCTTTCTCAGTCCAGGGCACATAGTAGGTTCTCAACAAAACGTTATCTTTTTTTCCTCTCTTTCCTAAGATTGTAAGTATAGGAGATAAATTAAGACCATGCACAACAGAATGAAAAAAAAATGAATTCCAATTCTGATACATCAAAGATAAGTTGTGTGGCATTGTGAAGTATATTAAACTTTAATTTTGATATACCTATATTATAAGGTCGCTATAAAAAGAGAGAGAGGGGGCGCCTGGGTGGCTCAGTTGGTTAAGTGACTGCCTTCGGTTCAGGTCATGATCCCGGAGACCGGGGCGATTCCCACGTCGAGCTCCCTGCTCGGCAGGAAGCCTGCTTCTCCCTCTCTCACTCCCCCTGCTTGTGTTCCCTCTCTGGCTGTATTTCTCTCTGTCAAATAAATAAAATCTTTAAAAAAAAAAAAAAAAAGAGAGAGAGAGAGTAAGCACTCACATAATACCAGTGATCATGTCATTCTGCCTAATGTCAAGAAATACTGCCCATTATGTCTAATTAGTGATGTTCTTGGAATACTAAATAAAGAATATTAGACCAGGTGTTAGAAGATTTGCCCTGGTTTAATCACTTACTGACTAGGTAATGCTGATCATGTTACTTTAAACTTCTGAAGTCTAGCTTCCTTAGTCTGTAAAATGGGATTCATTTCATTATATCTGAAAGGACTCTAAAGTCTCAATGAGTAAGATATATGAAAAATATAAAAGCATGTTATGAATACCAATTGAGGGACAGCTGTGAATATAATTAAGAAACCATTAAGTAGGAAAATATTTTACTTTTACTTACATTTTGTTTTGTTTGATAATTGAAAACACTCAAAAGAATCAACTCTTAAAGAAGCTAAGTTGGGCTCAGAAAAAGTGTGAAATAATTTTTAAAAACTGAAAGCTTCTTCTTTTTAAAAACCATACTAAAGGTAAAAAAGAAAGTCAGAAGAGAGCAAGAGGGCAGCAGAGATCTGAAACGATGTGAAAAACGGTTCAAGATGGGAGGAATTGCAAATGTTTGTAGTCACCTTAATCAAATGGAACTATATAACAGAAGCTGCAAAAATAACCCAGGTGAGGAGGCCAGTGGCTTTCATACATTTTCTGTTTCTCTCCATGGAGTACATTTCCACATAAGAACTTACTCAGAAATCCTATATACATAGTGTGACTGACATCATTCAACTGGATGAAGTGGATGCTCTACCCAGTAAAGACCTCTCTGACCAACATGGAGGCCCCTAATTTATTTTTTTTGGAAGAGGCAATAAAACACAATAGCTAAGAGGTAGAGGTCAACAGTTAAAGTTATTTCAGGTTTCTTAATTAAACAAAGATCTTTATTCATTTTGGCCTAATTTTGCTAATTCATAGCTAAACAGTGGAAATTAAAAATTTTATTGCTTATAAATCTCTACACCCAATATAAAATAGTGCCAGTTGTAGCTAGGTGGAGGGCCTTCTTTCATTCAACCCTCTATGACTTAAAAACAAAAAACAAAGAACCTCTCCAAAGTTCTTTGGGGTGTGTGTGTGTATGTGTGTGTGTGTGTGTGTGTGTGTGTGTGTGTGTGTGTGTGTGTTTTGAGATTTTATTTACTCATTTGAGAGAGAGAGGGCACAAGCTGGAGGGAAGGGCAGAGGGAGAGGGAGAAGCAGACTCCTCAGTGAGGGAGCCCCACGTGGAGCTCAATCCAAGGACCCTGGAATCATGACCTGAGCAGAAGGCAGAGACTTAACAAACTGAGCCACCCAGGTGCCCCGCAAATTTGTATTTTTATTATTTATTTTTATTATTATTTTAAAGATTTTATTTAGTTGACAGAGAAACAGACAGCAAGAGAGGGAACACAAGCAGGGGGAGTGGGAGAAGGAGAAGAAGACACCCTGCTGAGCAGGGAGCCCGATACAGGGCTTGATCCTAGGACCCCGGGATCATGACCTGAGCCAAAGGCAAATAACTGAGCCACCCAGGAACCCCACAAATTGTATTTTTGAAGACATGTTTGTAACTTTAGTTCTAGATCCAGAATAACTGTTTTAGTTACTATTTATTGAGCAAGGACTGTGGATTGGGAACCTGACAATTCACTTTACCTGTATTATCTCACTTAATGACCCAAACCACATTATGACATAACAATTTTTATTTGACAGCTAAGGTCATCAATTTTAAATAAGGAATACCTTAGATCAGTGATATAATTGTTGCTATAATCTATAATGGCTGGGGCACCTGGGTGGCTCAGTTGGTTGAGCGACTGCCTTCGCTCAGGTCATGATCCCGGAGACCCTGAATCCAGCCCTGCATCGGGCTCCCTGCTCAGTGGGAAGCCTGCTTCTCCCTCTCTCGCTCTCCCTGCTTGTGTTCCCTCTCTCACTGTGTTTCTCTCTGTCAAACAGATAAATAAAATCTTTAAAATAAAATCTATAATGGCTGAAGAAATGCTATTTCCATGTGGTCAGATCTTTGTATTTTGTTAAGGCAGAGAAAACAAAATAGTACATTTGTTTTGATAATTCTTTACATAATTTGTCCATTTGATGATCAAAAGCCTTATTTTCAGGACTGATGGACAATTATTAGACATATGGATTTTTATACATTACTCTCTCTGCATGAAAATAATTTAGTCTTCATTTTTTTTTTTTTTCACAATTTCAAATTCCTGCACTAAGGGACCAAAGAAGCCAAAGATCTCCCAGGCTTTCTGGTCAGATTGTTTGCCTCTGCCCTGTGTAATTTTCCCCTGCCTACTGAATGAAGGAAATTCTAAAATCTGAAAGATTAGCAATGTAATCTTTTATACCATTTCTTGATATTCATTCCAGATTTATGGCTGTACAGTTAGAGATAGCATGATGCAGAAATGTTGGGAAGAAATAAAACTGCATTTTCCCCTCTCTGATTTTAGTGGAGTACAATTTCCATTTATTCACAACGTATTTCCTCACACAATATGTTCTTCACACAGAAACCTATAAATCTGGAAATATTTATAGACAAGACTGTCCCTGATGCCATTTATACCTTACTGGCATTTTGTTCCAGCTCCTGAGAGCCACTCATACCTCATATGAATGGCTTGCACTATATATGGACTTAGATTTTCCTTCGTTAAATGAAAGGCCCTTCTTTGACTACAGTACTCAGTTTGATTTATTATTAATAACAAGCTTGCTAATGAGTTAAAAGAAAATCTTTGCATAAGCATTCAACTCTAGGTTTATAGTCTTTATAAGTCAGCTTTAATTGGGGAGTGAGAGTTTTCCCCTCTTTCCTATCTATTGCCATAAAAATATTCAATATATGTAAATTATAATATTTTTCATATTACAACAGAGAAGCGCAATTGTTCTTCTCAGTGTGAACACATTTCTCAAGCAAAGGGCATGGGCCCCACAAGCATCACACAGCTCTAGGTGGGACTCAGAGGCATTAGGGTCCATCTTTGGGAATCATCTCAAGAGGTATCAGGGTCCGTCTTTGAGAATCATCCATCTTGAATCATCTTTGAGAATGTTTAGATCAGACTAGGATGAAATATCCTGGGTTGGACTCCAGGAGAGTCACTGGGACAACTTACACAAGTGTTTTGTGGTTCTGAAAATGGCCTTACAAGTGAAATACAAGGATGTTGTGATTGCATGCCAGATAATGATGCCTAAAGCAGCCGCAGACCTTCTGGAGAAGGTGGAGTTTTGAGCAGTCACTCCTTTTGCGTGCAGGATACAAACCAGTGTTTTAGCTAACTCATTGCCCAACAACACACAGAGATACCCTAGAAGTTCTAAAGAGACAGACCCTGTTTGTTACTCCTATTCCTTCAAAATTTCACACCAAAAGCAGAGAGCTAGAAGTGGGATTGTTATTTAGTTCAATTCCCTTCACTTTCTAATCATTTCCAGAAATGTATAGTAAGAACCAAAGAACTCTAAGAAAGAAATTTACATTTTTAGACATATAGCAAGGGTGTAAATAGTCCAAAGGCAAAACAGAGAAATAAAGATAAAAAATCTAGTCTCCAGGCATTCTGTAATACTCAGTGCAATCTAGGAACACAGATATGTGCCACAATTTCCATATATTCTTTAAGTCTAATCTGTAATACCATCAGGCTTTGAGTTTCTATTTTTTTCTTCATCTATTTCTCCCTTTCTAGAAATAAAATGACCCATTGTTTATGTGTCACCATTGAACAACAATCTTGAATGTCCATTTAAAAATCCCACACTGCAGGATTGAAACAAAAATGTGACCAACACATTTTTTTAAACTCTCATGTAAATAACTATAAATTAATATTTTTAACAATTGATTATAACAGCAATAAATTTTGACTATTCAGTATCTTGTATAATTGATGGACAGTGTCTTCTGTCTTAGATTATGCTTCTTGTTTTCTGTTTTAAGGGAACTTTCTATTGTTGCTTTTAGTGGTGGTGATGGTAGTTGAAGATAAGAAAGAGTTGGGGAGATGATGATCTATGACCATTTAGAAAATTTTAAGAAAAGGCTTTTACTTACATATAGTTTTTTAGTGGTAATTAATTTAAATCTTAAAATTTCGGGAATTCATGAGATTATAAATCCACACTAAAGAATGCTGATATTGATACAAAGAATAGAAAAGAGATGACTCCCTAGAATTTAAGACTTTTGTTTAAAAGGTACCCTCAGTAAAATGCAATTAAAGTGTAAAATTAACACATACTTGCTAGGATCAGAGACATAGGAAATCACTACTTATGAAGAAAATCTTAAGCCTATGACAAATTTAGCTTAGTTTGACTCTAGCATACATAAATAAGATTATAAGAGATGAGTTATAGTTCTAGATATTTTTTCTAGCACTCTAGTGGATTGATTATGCAACACTTAGGAAACTATTCATTTCATAGGAATATAATATCTAAAGAATATATGTCAGACATCAGAGGAGTTGTTCTAAAACTGAATTTACGGGGTCACACACAAAAAATGTCATCTATAGTCACCTGTTCCCATTCAAGTACTACCTAGAAGTTAACAAAATTGTGTATTTTAAATCAGATGTTTCCTTTTAGAGAAGATGGATGCCCTAGTTACTAAAGCTGATATAATCGTTATAATCAACTCATCTTAATGTGATTCTATTTTCATCAAACAATCTTCTGATAATTTGGCTTCCTGTGTAATTTTTCTATGACTGGAAAACATATAGGTGAAACATGTGAATCGTTGAGTGTCCTTAAAAGTTATATTTCTTATCATAAATTAAGATATACAATCATGGCTTATGTCCTGTTTTTTCCAAGAAATTTAATTATCATGACTCAGTATTCATTAGCTAAAGCAATCTCTAACAATGGATGAACAAAGATCATTTATTTTTCTGCCTCTTGGAAAAATTGCAACCACACAACCTCCCTTTTGACAACGTTGTGAAATCATCCTGCGATTTCTTTCAGATATATATAAACTACAGCATAGGAGATAAGTTATTTTTTAATAATACAATATAATGAATATCTTGTTTATTCAACTGCTTAGGTACTTAGCTCCTCCTATCAATGCCTATCAGTACTTACTTAGAATTGTGCTTGATTTAACAAACATCATATATACAATCTAACAACCCCTGAATGGTTATTGGTTTATTAACCTATTGAGAATTGTGGGGGAAAATATACATGTTGCTTATCCATTATATACAGTCATTGGTAGACTTATCTCCATATTACAGAATTCCAAGAAGCTGAAAATCAGAGAGTTTACCCCATCTTATTTTGCTAAGAACTAATAGAGCTAGTTTTGAAGCAGGATTTATACAAGATTTATCTGACTCCAACATGAAACTCTTTTTATGACACTGCAACAGTAACTCAACAATCATAAAATGATACACTTCAGAGACATTTTAAGGATGAAGGATCTGACAACAATGTGTAACACTTGTTTTTTTGTTCTATTTTGCCCACTCAGTTCTAATTCTGTAGATACCAGAAACTGTTCAGAAAAAAATATATACAAATTATAAAGGAAACTACTATATGGAAAGAAAAAGTGAATCACAAAGAAGGGAAAGTTAGAATTGTTTTTTTAAGATAATGAAGCCATCTTGGAATCTTAACATAGAAAGCCAAGTAAAAGAGTAAAACTATAGAAATTTCTGATAATGTAATATACTCTATTTTGTGTACTTTATTTAGAAAATATTTTAAAACATAAATGCTAATATTTTTCCCTGCTAGAATACATACCACAGTGTTATAGAACTCCGTGGTAAAAATATAAGTCCTTTAACAGACATATATTATCCTGAAAACTCAAATATGTATGCATCATTGATTGAAATGTGCTTACAGTATAAAAACTATGGAATTATTTCAGCGTTTCTAAGGCTTGATATTAAGATATGAAGCAATAACTGCTGAAATACATTAAAACCACTTTTTAAATTTTGTTCAGAGAGCTAACTGGTCTATATATATTATACATATATATCTATGTATCTATATTCATATATTTGTTATTGGTGTCAAGTAGGTTCCACACCCAAAGTGGGGTTTAGACTCAGCACTTAGAGATCGAAGTCACATGCCCTACAAACTGAGCCGGCCAGACGCCCCTGACATGTCCATATTTTTGTTTACTTGTTTATTTGTTTCTGAAAAGTTGAAAGAGGCCCCAGGAAAAGAAGTTACAGCACTGATAAAACTGTCATTTTTTGATTTGGTAGCCAAATATATCATCCCTCTGTCTATTAAGCACAGTAGTTCTGTCACAAATCTTGCTTCTACTTACAATTAATTAAGCAAAACTAAAATGTTTAAAGCTACTACAAATCAAATTTAATTTAAATGCCTAAATAACTTAAACAAAGATAAATGGAATGGCTTTCTTATGCTTCATTACTTCCCTTAATTCCCTTTAAAACACTTCCATAGGAAAAGTTCTGAGGATGGGAAAGGAAAGGTTGACCACTGGGATCCCAATTAAACTACCAATTAAACCAATAACTTAATCCCTGGTGGTTCCAGAAGCCGCTGTTTCTACCTACTCCATTTTCTTCGTCACCTCAACATTTTGATGTGAATTTTAAAAATACATATGGTACAATTGTTACAGTCTGATTTATCTTGAACTTTAAACCATATGTCAGTTCTAATGTAGAAATGTAATCTTGATTTAGGTGTCTAATTTAAAAGATGGTTACATTGTAAATTAATTACTTACAAGTTTAAAGTATGTCTTACATTATATATGTTCCTAGATTGTACTGATTTACCCCCATGAGACATTTGAATGCATATAAAGTAATTCTATGCCCTGATAAAAATCCTATTTTTAAGGCAATTTATTTTTGTTATTTCATGATTTCATTGCATTTTACTGCATTACTATGACTTTTAAAAATATAATGTCCCTAAAAGTTCTTCTTAGAGTTTGCCCATAGAGCTGAGGCAAAATGGAGTTTATTACAAGGCCATGCGATTTTTTAAAAATTAAGATCATATCATACTAATGTTTATGATTTATTTCCATGGTTATGCAAGAAAATATTTTTTCAATTATACAACTTATATAGGGTTTATTTGTTGCTTACTTTATTTCATATTTTTGTTTTTATATCCAGCTAAACAAAATAAAATACATTCCTGAATTTTGAAAATAATGAAAATTTATTTTTTCCTTTAGCCTAGAATATCATATGAAAAGGAAAATGCACTGTTGGCTGGTTGGCTTTTAATTTAATTATTTAACAGATAACAATCAATAACATAGCAACTGAAAACCACATTGAACAGTATACAATGTTCAGGGAAGTCTCACTACTACTATTGACATATTCCTAGGCTCTCTCACACACATACTTTGGTGAATTCTATTTCTTAGTTTACTTTTCTTGTATTTCTTTTAGGGAATGCAAGAAAATGTATATATGTACCATCTCCCTACTTCTTGACCAGAAGGTAGCTATACACACTGTTTTCTTCCTTGCTCTTTTTACTTACTAATATATCCTTGTGGACAACTCATATCAGTCCTCAAGTATTGTCTTCATGCATAAAGGAGAACTTCTCTACTACTCAGTAGAGGTCATTAACAGGAATAAAATGATAGCTTTTTCATGCATAAAGGAGAACTTCTCTACTACTCAGTAGAGGTCATTAACAGGAATAAAATGATAGCTTTTTCAGTTCCTATTTGCAGTGTATCCATATGCTGTTCAAAATCTAACATCGGTAACTGAATTATTTCATTTAGCATTATACCCTCTAGATCCATCCCTGTTGTTGTAAATGGCAAGACTACATTTATGGTTTTTATGGTTGAGTAATATTCCATTCTACACATATACCACATGTTCTTTATCCATTCATCTGTAGATGGAAAATTGGGTCGCTTGTATCTTGGCTGTTATAAATACTGTTTCAATAAGACAAAGAGTACATAATTTCACTCATATGTGGAATTTAAGAAACAAAACAAAATGAACAAAGAAAAAGAAACAATGAACAAAGAGAAAAGAGACCATGAAACAATAGACTTAGTTAACTGTCCCAGGGGAGGTGGAGGGGGTGATTTAGTTGAAGGTAACTATGGGTACATTTATCACAATGAGCACTGAGTAATGTATAGAATTGTTGAATCAGGGCATCTGGGTGGCCCAGTCAATTAAGTGTCTGGCTCTTGGTTTGGTTCTGGTTGTGGCTCAGGGTCATGATCTCAGGGTCATGAGATAGAGCCTCCAATCAGGCTCTGTGATCAGTGCCGAGTCTGCTTACGTTCCTACTGCCTTCTGCCCCTCCCCCCAGCACTCTCTCTCTCTGAAATAAATAAATAAATCTTTTAAAAAAATTGTTGAATCGCTATGTTGTACCTCTGAAACTAATACTTGAATTAAAAAAAAAAATCTAACATCTGTAAGCTCTGCTCTACAGCTCTGGCACTTGGCTTCTCCTTCAAAGGCCATTTTCACACAAAGACAAGGAGGAATATAGATTACCACCACACTGTGTAAAGCTAAATTAGGGTGGAATTGGGAAAACCCACAGATATGGAAGCAGCAGAGAGGACATGACTCTGCAGCTGCCATTATGACACAGGGAGGTCTGCTTCGGCTGGATGGGCAGAGTTGCCTTGCACACACCACGAAAAGGGCACCAGGAAAGAGACCCTGTTCCTGAAATGTCTCTATATGTTATTTACAGAGTTTTCAAATCACTATGTGAAAATAGGTACTTCTTAGTGGAGTTTCCTGGTCTTGTAGAAAGAGGTAACTTCTGGGTCTCAATGGCTCTTATCAGCAGGGTTTTTTCATTGTGCTAACTCAGATCTCCTGAGCCACTTTATTGCTAAGCTATTAAAAGGGAGAAGGGAATGAACCTTCATGGTCATCTGAGTTTATCTCACTTCATGAAATTTTTTTCAGAAATATTGCTGTTTATTCATAGATATGGAAATAAATAAACTCAAAATGACACATGGGTGCTGGATTATCAGCTAAATTCACTCACAAGTAGCTCTTTCTTGTGTCTTAGACTTCAAAGAGTCTAATTTGAGTCTTGGGGCACTTGGGTAGCTCAATCATTAAGTGACTGCCTTCGGAACAAGCAACGGTTGTATTGCTTTGTGTTTTAAATTATTATTCATTTTGCATCTCCCTTGTTAATATTTGTTACAGGAAAAAGCGTCATTACCAGAAATGAGTGTATACCACTAACCTTAAAAATAGAACAGAATAGGAGCACCTGAGTGGCACAGTTGGTTAAGCATCTGACTCTTGGTTTTGGTTCAGGTCATGATCTCAGGGTTGTGAAATCAAGCCCTACATCAAGCTCCACACTCAGCATGAAGTCTGCTGGAAACTCCCTTTGCCCTTTGACCCTTCCCCTTTCTCTCTCTCTTTCTCTCTAACATGAATAAATAAATCTTTAAAAAAATAGGAAGGAATAGCTCTCACCTAAATATTAAGAAATTATATCTATAGTATTGCACTAGGAATATTATGATTCAAAGATGATCGTTTTATAAAATATAATTAAACATTCAATATTATTCATTAAAAACTTATATTATTAGATTTTTAAAGTACAACTATAATTCATGTTCTTTGCAACATGTGAAATTTTATAAACTTAAAGAAAAAAATTACTATTTTACCACTTGTTCTCTTTTCTCAGCTAAGTATAATCAGCACATAATGTAACTTTCTCATTTTATGCAGGTATTTTATGTACCTGTAAAATCACATCTCTCTCTGTAGAAAACAGATTTAGCTCTCATTCTTTTTAAAGTTCACATTCTAGTCCATACCATCATGGTACCAGGGTATTTCAGACTTGGCCTCCTGAGGGATATTTGGGTTGTTTTCAGTTTCATTTTGTTGTTACTGTGTTAATTTACTTAACACTAGAAAAATATCTTTTAATGTTATCTTTATTCCTATAAAATATGTTCAAAAATGGAATTCTGATGAATCCAATAATATGTTTAAAAAAATCACTCAACATGATCAAGTTTATTCTAAGGATGGAGGTGGCTCGATATTTGTGAATCAAACAACACGACACATCACATCAATAAGACAAAGGATAAAAACCATATGATCATGTCAATAGATGCAGAAAAAGCATTTGACAAAGTACAATATATATTCATGAGAAAAACTTTCAACAAAATAGGTTTGGAGAGAGCATATCTGTACCTAATAAAGGCCATATATGAAAAACTCACAGCTAACATCATCCTTAATGGGGAAAAACTGAGCGCTTTCCCTTAAGGTCAGGAACAAGACAAGGATATCGACTCTCACCACTCAACACAGTACTATAAATTCTAGCCACAACAATCAGACAAGACAATGGAGTTAAAATGCATTCAAAATGGTAAAGAAGAAGCAAAACATTCACTCTTTGCAGATGACATGTTACTATATATAGAAATATTAAAGACTCCACCAAAAAACTACTAAAGCTGATAAATGAATTCAGTAAAGTTGCAGCATACAAAATCAATGTAGAGAAATATGTTGCATTTCTATACACTAATAATGAAGCAGCAAAAGAAGACATTATGAAAACAGTCCCATTTATAATCGCACCAAAGAAAGTAAAATACCTAGGAATAAACCAAACCATATAGGTGAAACCTGTACTTTGAAAACTATAAAACACTGATGAAAGAAATTAAGGATACATGGAAAGATACAAATACATGGAAAGATATTCCATGTGTATGGACTGGAAAAAATAAACATTGCTAAAATGTCCATACTACCCAAAGCAATCTACACATTTAATGTAATCCCTATCAAAATTCCAACATTTTTCACAGAACTTGAATAAATGATCCTTAAAATTTGTATGGAACCACAAAAGACTCCGAACAGTCAAAGCAATCTTGAAAAAGAAAAACAAAGCTGAGGTATCACAATTCCAGATTTCAAGTTATATTACGAAGCTATAGTAATTAAACAGTGCAGTGTTGGCACAAAAACAGACACATAGATCAATGGAATAAGACAGAAAGCCCAGAGTGTTGAGAAAAGTGGACAGCTATATGCCATGCAAAAGAATGAAACTGGACCGTTCCCTTACAGCATACATAAAAAGAAACTCAATATGGATTAAGGATCTAAGTGTGAGACCTGAAACCATAAACATCTCAGAAGAGAGCACAGGCAGTAATTTCTCTGATATTGGCCATAACATCTTCTAGCTATGTCCCCTGAAATAAAGGAAACAAAATTAAAAATAAACTATTGGGACTACATCAAAATAAAAAGTCTAAGGAAACAACCAACAAAAAGAACTTACAGAACTCAAAGCCTAAACAAATCAAATTAAAGTACTGGTAGAAGACATGAACAGACATTTCTCCAAAGAAAACATATAAATGACCAACAGACACATGAAAAGTTACTCAAAATCATTGATTCATCAGAGAAATGCAGTTCAAAATTACAATGAGATATCACCTCAAACCTGTTAGAATGGTTAAAAGAAAAACACAGAAACAAAAGATGTTGGTGAGGATATGAAGAAAAAGGAATTACCATATTCTATTGGTGGTAATGCAAACCAGTGCAGCCACTGTGGAAAACAGTGTGGAGAAACCTCAAAAAGTTAAAAAAAAGAATTATCCTATGATCCAGTAATTGCACTACTGGGTATTTACCCCCAAAATACAAAAACACTAATGCAACAATTCAGGTATCCTTATGTTTATTGCAGCATTAGTTATAAGTGTCCATTGATAGATGAATGGATGAAAAAGATGTGGTCTATATATACAAGAGAGCATTATTCAGTCACTAGAAAAAAGAATGACATCTTGCTATTTGCAACGAATGGATGGAGCTAGAGAGGAGCGCTATGTCAAATAAGCCCGTCAGCGAAAGAAAATGCCATTTGATTTCACTCATATGTGGAATTTAAGAAACAAAACAAATGAACAAAGGGAAGAAAAATAGAGAAAACCAAGAAACAGACTCTTAACCGCAGAGAACAAACTGATACCAGAAGGGAGGTGGATGGAAGAATGGATGAAATAAATGAAGGGGATTCAGAGTACACGCATCATGATAAGTGCTGAGCAATGTACAGAATTATGTGCATTGTACACCTGAAACTAAAATATAACACTATTAGGTTAACTGTATTGAAATAAAAGTTAAAATAAAAATTTTTAAAAAGTGGAATTCTGAGTTAAATTTTAATTTGAATAGGAACTGCTGATTTATTTTCTGTAAAAATCTACAATTACATATAGTCAATAACAGGATGCTATCACTTTCTCCCCATTTTTGTTCATCCAAGTGCTATTACAATGCAATCCACTGTTGTTTTCTTTCGTATATACCTGATCACAAATGAAGTGTCAAGTCATATCTTTATTGCCCTAAAGTTTTTCCTTTTCTATAGTAAACTAATTTTCTAACGAGTTGTTTATTTTTCTTCTTTTAAAGAGCTCTTCATATATTAAGCATATTAATGCCATCTCATTTACAATGAAAACATATTTTTAGACAAGATTTTGTCCTCTGTTTATGGTATATTGTGACCTATATTTTAAATTTAAATTTTTGTGTAATCATGCACATTTAATTTTTCCTGTCTCTGATTTTCCTTGATTTCCTTGATTAAGAGACGCTCATCACAATAATGTCACACAAATAGTACCTCCTAGTTTTACATATAAGTTAAAAATTAATCCAATAAGGTAAAAATTAGTAGACTTGAACAATGAGGGGTTTAGGGGCACTGATATTCCCATGAGTTGAAAATCCATATATAACTTCTGACTCCACAAAAACTTAACTACTAATAGCCTATTGTTGACCAGAAGCTTTAGTGATGAACAGCTGGTTAACACATGTTCTGTATGTTATTTGTATTTTATACTGTTTTCTTTTTTTTTTTTTTAATATTTTATTTATTTGACAGAGAGAAACACAGCCATAGAGGGAACACAAGCAGGGGGAGTGAGAGAGGGAGAAGCAGGCTTCCCGCTGAGCAGGCAGCCGGATGTGGGACTCGATCCCGGGTCTCCAGGATCATGACCTGAGCCGAAGGCAGTCGCTCAACCAACTGAGCCACCCAGGCGCCCCTATCTGTTTTCTTACAATGAAGTAAACTAGATAAAAAACATTATTAAGAAAATCATAAAGAAGAGAAAAATACATTTACAGTGCTATACTGTAATTATTGAAAAAGAAAACCATGTATAAGCCAACCTGCACAGATTAAATCCATGTTGTTCAAAGGCTGACTATATATGTAAATGTACACTTAGATTTTTAACCCGTTAAAAAATTTTAATATGATGAGAAGTAACTCAGTTTTGTTTTTGTTTTACTTGTAAATATCCAGTTAGGCTAGCCACATTTATTAACTAGTCATTTTATCCACTAATTAAATAATTAAATCAAATTATTTTTGCAGCCTGTTAGGTAATCATGTTTCCCTCCTTAAATTTGTTTTTATAAAGTATACTACTAGTTTTTCTTAATAACAACCATACTCATACTTGAAATAAAGTATACTAGATGACTAATAATATTCTTATTTCAGGGTTAAATATAATGTATTTTTACTTTATTTATAATGTTGGTATCTTTAGTAATAAGGTAAACTGGGTTATAGTTTTCATTTTTATACATTTTTCACCAGATTATTAATATTAAGTTTATTTACAAAATAAAACGGATTGTTTTTTATTCTCATACTTCTGCACTTTATAATCTGTTTTACTTAATGTTAAAGAAAAAAACATAAAAATACCACAGCCTTGTATTTATAATGATAAATCTTTAATATGTTTTTCAAACTTGAAGAGTTTTTTCCTCTTCATACTTTTTTTACATTTTTGAGTGAATATTGAATAACATTATTTTCTCATAATCTTTCTAATCTATAATGCAGTTTATTTTGGCATTCTTCTGTTTGCAAAATTACATATATACTAAACTTTAAAAAAAATTAATTCCATCCATCTTTGTTAACTCAGTGTTCCTAACTCCTTTATTATGATTGCATATATTTTTGTTTCAAATCTAATTTCTTATGATATAAGCTTATTTTTGATACTCTTAATGAGGTATAATGTCATTCCACACAATTCACCAACGTGAGTATACAATAATTTCAAATAAATCCATAAGACTGCACAACCATTACAACAATCTGGTTCTGGAACATTTCCATCCCTCCCCAAATTCCATCAAGATTGTTAGGAATTAACCCTAATTCCCAATCCCAGATCCAGTTAAATATTGATTTGATTTCTCTATATAAATTTGTCTTCTCAATGTTTCATAGAAATGGAAACCTACTATACAGAGTATGTGCCATCTGGCTTCTTTCAGTCAGCATGTTTTCAAGGTTCATCCATGCTTCAACCTGTATCAGAATTCTATTTCTTTAATTGCTGAATAATATTCTGTTGTTTGAATATACTAAATTTGTTTATCCATTCACCAATTAATAGATATTAGATTTGTTCTCGACTATTATGGATATTGCTGCCATTTACATTTTTATATAAGCCTTTGTGTTGGCATATGTTTTCATTTCTCTGGGATCGATACCAAGATTTGTGATTGCTAGGTTTACGATAAACTGGTGTTTAAATTTTTAAGAAACTGAAATTGTTATTCAAAGCAGCTCTATCATTTTACATTCCCAACAGTAATGTATAAAGGTCCAATTTCTCCACTTCCTCTCCACACAGTTGGCATCGTTTGTCTTTTACCTAAGCATTTTAGTGAATAATGATATCTCATTACGGTTTTAATTTGTATTTTTCTAGTGACAAATGATGTTGAGCACCCTTTCACATGCTTCTCATTGTATACTGTTGGTGAAATGTCCCGTTAAGGTATTTGACTATTTTTTAAATATTGGACTGTTTGTCTTCTTGTTATTAAATTATGAGTTTTTTGTTTCTGTTTTTGTCCTTTTTCCTAGGTGTGATTCTTTTAACAGATATGCGATGTGAAAACATTTTCTCCAAGATTTTGGCTTGCCTTTTCATTTTTTAAAATTATGTCCCCCAGGCATAAAAGTTTTCCATTTTGATGAAAATCAACTTATCTTTCATTTTCTTTCATGGTTTACACTTTTGGTATATTGTCTAAGAAATCTTTGCCTAACAGAACATTTTGAAAATTTTTTCCTGTTTTCTTTTAAGTTTATAATTTAGCTCTTACATTTAGGCCTACAATCTATTTAGAATTCATTTTTGCACAAAAGTAAGGTAAGAGCCTAATTTATTATTTGCATATGTACATACAATTATCTTTATCACTGTTTAAAAACAACCCTTTCCCCATTGCATTATCTTGCCTACTTTGTCAAAAAAATCCATTGATCGGGTGCCTGAGTGGCTCAGTTGGTTTAAGCGACTGCCTTTGGCTCAGGTCATGATCCCGGAGACCCAGGATGGAGTCCCACATCGGGCTCCCTGCTCGGCAGGAAGCCTGCTTCTCCCTCTCTCACTCCCTCTGCTTGTGTTCCCTCTCTGCCTGTGTTTCTCTCTGTCAAATAAATAAAATCTTTAAAAAAAAATCAATTGATCATAAATGTGTGGGCTTATATCTGGATTCTCAATTCTGTTCCATTGATCCATGTGCCTATCCTTACATCAGTACCACACTACTTCAATAATATAGCTTTATAGTAAGTTTCGATTTCAGGTTTTATATGCCCTTTACCTCCACTTTTCTTTTAAGAAATTATTTGACTTAAAGTTTGTTTCTTTTATTTTTAACTGTATTTATCAAAATTATTCTTAGTTATTCCTAAAAATATTTCTACAATCACTCCTTGGAGTGGTTTTGCTGCATCCTAAATGTCTTGCTATTAGGGCTTTTAATATTTATCACGTTTTGTATAGTTTATACTTTTAGATTTTGTTTTCTCTCTGATCTAGGGAAAATGTAGGAGAAAAATTCTCAGTTTCTAAATAGCCTATTTTACTGTTATTTCTACATTTACTTGATTTTATTCAGAAAAATCTTCATGCCATTTTTGTTAGAGGAATTTAAAAACATTTCCCAAGCATTAATGTCTCTGATTCTCTATTCTTAAATTATATTTAAGGAATACAAATTTCCATGCTTGTAGATCACCAAATGTTTTCTAGCATATAATAATTTTTTTCTAATATAGTTAGTCAACAAAATTGTAATTTATAGAAAATATTGATCCAAGATTTCATGATTAATAAGTTTAAGTTTGAGATTAAAACTTATGAGTGAAAAAAAAATTAACCTTTTTTTTAAAAAGATTTATTTATTTTTAGAGAGAGAGGAAAGCATGCGGGTTAGAGGAGCAGAGGAGAAGAGAATCTCAAGCAGACTCTCTGCTGAGTTTGAAGCCCTACATGGGGCTTGATCTCACCACCTCAAGATCATGACCTGAGCTGTAATCAAGAGTTGAATGCTCTGGGGTGCCTAGGTGGCTTAGTCATTAGGTCTTTGGCTCAGGTCATAATCCCAGAGTCCTGGAATTGAGCCCCCCTTCGGGCTCCCTGCTTGGCAGGAAGCCTGCTTCTCCCTCTCTCACTTTCCTGCTTGTGTTCCCTCTTTGGCTGTGCTTCTCTCTGTTACATAAATAAAATCTTAAAAAAAAAGAGTTGGATGCTCAACCAACTGAAGCACCCAAGGATCCCTCAAATTTTCTTATTCTTAACCATTAGATACCATATTTAAGAGTTTTAACTGCTTATTTTAATAAAGTTTAAATATATTTTGTTTGGTTATTTTTTAAATTACTGTTAGTATTTAACATCTTTTATGCATTGTTTCATATCCTATTGCAAGGGAAAATTGTCAGTCAATATACACGTCGATTGCTTTGTTATGAGTCTTAACATAAATTCTTGTTTTAATTCTTTAAATTATTGTTAACTCTATCAATATATTTACATTATCATATGTATTATAAAGATTTATTTATACTATATCAAAAAGGGCATAGAACTTTTCCTAATACATGCTGATTTGTGGAGAAATTTTTAGTCCAAGATAAAAATATTCCATTATTAAGTCCTTGTCTAATTAAGATATTTGCATTTCTCTTCCAATTTAATAAAATCTTTAATACAGTTATAAAATCCATTCATTTATTCAACAAATATTTATTATTCCTTTACTAGACGTTAATAATTGTTTTAAGAATCAGTAATAGAAAAGCAAATATGGTATCTTCCCTGCATAAATATGTATTCAATTTAGTGGTAGAATTAGATAAGAAGAAAATTAATTGTAAGTTAGAGTGGAAAATACTTGAACTGGTATTTAGATAAAGCACTATAAAGACAATGCAAGGGAGGGATTACATCTAATTCAGGAAAAGTGTGGTAGGAGGGTTGACATGTATGAAGAATGTTTCCCAGAGAAGATCACATGTGACATGGTTTGGGGGACTTTCCAAACTGAGAAAGAAGGGGAAAAATGTTTTAACAAAAAAACTGATAATATGTGACAATGACAAGAGTTAGAACTCACATTTGGAATATTTATAAAATTTTGAGGACGGTAATTTCTGATGTTCCTCAAGTTGTTTCACATATTTCTTTTTCAGGTATTTTATAATATGAAATTCAAAAAGACAAAACTTAAAAGTTTCATAACAAATAAATGAAATGTGCTCAAATAGCAAGAAAGAATTTGGTGATTTACCGATTCAGGATTTCTAGAATATACTGAAGATAGAGGCATCTCCTATAAATATCTAATAAAAAGAAATATTCTTCCTTCTGTTCCTTAGCCACTAAGTGGCAAAAACTCAAGAGGCATAGGCTTATCTATAAGGATGATGTCAGGTACTTTCCTAATAACTTTAAATATATTATAAAGAAAGTTTGAATTGAGCTATACCATAACTTAAAGTATTAATTCCTCAGTCACTTTCTATATATATATTTTGATTTCTTTTTAAAATTAGATCAGATCATAATCCATATCTTAATTATATATTTAACATGAAATGATAATCATGTAGTACATAATAGTATTGGAACATACAGACTGAATGAATGCTCCATAAGTACAATTTATGTGACATTTCCATCACAGAATTTAAGAAGTCCTATAAATAACTACTTCTGATAATTCTAATTGCCCAGAAAATGGAAGTCATGACAAATTATTTTTACATAATTGGCACAGAATCATTTCACTCCTGAGGCAATAAGAAGGAAAAAGAAGTATCATTCAAAGACATTCTACCAAACTTGATGAAAATATTAAGACAGCAGAAAATTTCTTTAAGATACTAAATTATGAATAACAGAATGCTAGCCATGAAAGTTAGTACACACTTCATTTAAAAGTACTTGGAAAAATACTGGAAAATAGAGGTTTACTCACTGGTAATAGAAACATTGACTGTAAATGATAGACCATGAAAAAGACATAAATAACTGATACAGCTTACTAGTTAAATTGCATTTCCCAAAGTAGGAAATAGAGGTATATATGGAGAGATCAAAAGTAAAATAACAAAGTTAAAAATGTTTTAATACTGGGGTGCCTGGGTGGCTCAGTTGGTTAAGCAACTGCCTTCGGCTCAGGTCATGATCCTGGAGATCTGTGATCAAGTCCCACATCAGGCTCCCTGCTCGGCGGGGGGGTCTGCTTCTCCCTCTGACCTTCCCCTTCTCATGCTCTCTCTCTCTCTCAAATAATAAAAATCTCTTTAAAAATGTTTTAATACTGACATAATTTTCATTTGAATTTTAACAATATGGAGAACGATAACAGCTAACAGATGTGCTCTGCAACCATTGCGCCAAAATGTATTATAGACATTAATCAAAGTCTAATGATTCCTAGAAATAATTTTAAGGTAAAAAATAGAGTGCGAAATTCTTTAAAACTAAGATTCTTGGTAATTTTCAACATGCTGTAAAAGGTACAGCTTATGACTCCCAGGAGCATTTTCAAAATTAAGTATATTCTGCTTGTTTCTTATAATAGCAAATGTTGTATACTACCATGAGTTGCAATTTAAAATGTTCCAAGTTTCCAGGGTGCCTGGGTGGCTCAGTCGTTAAGTATCTGCCTTCAGCTCAGGTCATCCTGGGGTTGCACTCCCTGTTCAGCAGGGACCTGCTTCTCCCTCTCTCACTCCCCCTGCTTGTGTTACCTCTCTAGCTGTATTTCTCTCTGTCAAATACATAAATAAAAATCTTAAAAAAAAAAAATGTTCCAGGTTTCTAAAGAATTCTTTTGAAATTTTGTTATCCCTTCCCATTCATGTAAGTAGTAAGATTCACTGAATCTGTAAGTGATTTCCAGTAAATCATCTGCTAATTTGCATTTTGATCCATTATTTCTTCAAAATTTTTATCTGACTCATTCTCATCTTGAACTCCAATTACATATATATTAAACCTTTTGATATTGTTTCACAGATACTAAAACTGCTGATATTTTAAAAATAGTTTTTCTTTTTCTTCTTCACATCGATCTATCTTCAACTTAAGTGATTATTTCTTTTATTTCCATTATTTTTGTTTCCATTATTCTATTAAGTCTATTTAATTAATTTCTTTTCAGATATATGTTTCATTTCTATAATTTGCTTTTGGCTCTTTTCTATATTTTTGTTTCCCTGCTGGGATTTCCTTTCTATTTATTAGGTCTAATTTTTTTAAAGATTTACTTTTTTATTTGAAAGAGAGAGAGAGAATGAGAAAGCAGGGGAAGGGGCAGAGGGAGAGGGACAGAGAAAATCTCAAACCAACTACCTGATGAGCACGGAGCCTGATGTGCAGCTTGATCCCACGACCCTGAGATCATGACCTGAGTGAAATTAAGATGCTTAACCAATGCAGTCACACAGGTACCCCTATATTTATTAGGTTTATTTTATTAAATGTATATGCTAACTTACTGAAAGTCTTTCAATGAAAATCCAACATCTCGGTCATCTCAGGGTTGACCTCTTTTGATAGTATTTTTTTCTTTGAATGTGAAACACATTTGGATCAAATCCAAGTCATTGTATGAGATTTTAAAGATTCTGTATCTGTACTATTTCTCCAAACAATGTTACTGGTTTTCTTTTAGCAGGTAATCAATTTGTTAGGCTAAAATTGCATATCATGCCTTAACTGGTGGGGAACAGTAAAATCCCATAAAATTTTTCTAGACTTAGCTAGGTTGCTTTGAGTCAGCCACAGGTAGTTGTGAATCACTTGTCCGTCTGAGATTCAGGAAACATTTGTAGTCTGATTTTGGATCTCCCATTCTCTGTATTTCTCTTCTAGGATTCCTAGGATGCCGCTCCTCCATTCTCTAGGGTGCTGAGAACAGATCGTCTACCATAATTTCCGACACATTGTAGCTTACTGTAACTGCAACATGCCCTTATGCTTACTTGCCCTTAAAAATGGGAAGCTTACTCCATCCCAGTCCTGTCTTCCAAATTTTGACTCCCCTCCAAAGTTTGCTTCTACCTTTACACACACACACACACACACACACACACACACAATTATACATGTAATTTATATACATATGACTTTTACATACATAAGCATATATAATTTTATATATGTATACATTTATATAAATTATATACATAGCTCTCTATAAAAAGAGAGAGAGCTAGTTCAAAATTTATAATTGTGATGTGTGGTGGGTTGGACTTTTAGAAGCTTCTTCTACCATACCAGAAATGAAACTTTTAGTGATTAACCTGAAGAGCTCACAATCTCTATCCTCACTCTTAAGTTCAGTGTCCATACAGTATTTTAAAACAAAACTCCCAAGTATTTAGAAGACAACAAAGAATGTGCCAGGCACCTATTGATGTCATCATTATCCAAGACTTACCTTACTTGTCTTCAAACATGTCCAACCTCAATGAATTCCTGTCTGGTACTTAATTCTTTGTTTTACTTTTTCATTTAAAATCCAGAAAATTCTTTTAGAACTTCATTCTTTTTTAATCCTACCCCTATCAGGACTCCCATCAAGGACTTATTCAATCAGTTATCTTTATTTTAAATTACTATAATATTATGTTGTACAATACAATAATTTGTATTGTAATACTTGCAGTAACCTAATAATTACCCTCTCCCATATTCCAACAAGTCTTTTGGAATCTTACTTCTAGAACATTCACAAAAAAGTAAAAATTTGACTTCTGCTTCAAGGCCTGTTTGTTTTAGTGGTCCCCATAAATAGCTTTTGATATTTATTTTCAAGAGTTGGTTTTTACACTAGCTGTGGATCTTACTGGCAAGTAATTATCAATGGCAATATTTTGCCATTTATCAGAAGCTACTCCCAGGGACAGTGGCTCCCACTAACAATTTCCATCAATGGCAGGTGACAGCTGATCTTATTGCTAGAAACCCCTTATGGTAGTTTTGGTCAATAATCTGCCTCTCTCAATAGCTTTTTTTTTTAGTAGCTTTTGAAAATTTTCTAATGTAACTTTTTTTCTCTGAACAGTTTATATAGATTTAAATGTTATGAAAATGCCATATTAATTTCTCAAAATTGCATCTAGAAAACAATATAGCAAGATAGCCTGTTTAATTTCTTCATACAATTACGATACTAAGTAGTTATTTCTAAGAATAAATGTAGACTCTCTAGAACAGGGATTGACAAACATATTAGACAAAGAGCCAGATAGTAAATATTTTAGGCTTTGTTGGCCACATAAGTTCTTCTACTCAATTCTGCCACTATAGGACAAAAGTAGTCAATAAAACTTTATTTAAAAAACAGATGACCAGGAAATTTGGGCCCATAGGCTAAAGGTTGTCAGTCTTTCCTCTACAGTTATAATACCAAATAAATACAACTTATATCTGAATTTCTCCAATATTCTGTTACTATTGCTTAAAATAAGACCCAGGTATACTCTATCAAGACCTCAAGAACTCCCATATATTTTAACAGGGACTTCCTAAGTATTGATTTAAGAATCCATTATTTATTCTCAGTGAGTCCATTAATGAAGTGACTAGAACATGTGGAAAATATACATATTACTAATTATCTGTTGTACTACCCAATTGAGCAATAAGATATCTGTACCAAACTTGTCCCACAAAAATAAATAAACCAAATTTCACATATTTTTAAAGTGGCATTACACTATGGAAGTTATATCTTAACTAGGAAATAAAGACAAACTAAGAAAAAACAAACTATCCAGTGGAATAAAGTCCAGAAACAGACGCATATATGTTCTTAATCTATGCTTCCCCATAAGGAAAGCATTGTTATTTTAATAAACTGAATAAATCAGCTGGATATCCTTTGGATAAAAAATTATGCTATGGTCTGAAGTATACCCAAAAGACAATTTAATAGAAAATGGTTATTTAAATGTGAAATAGAAAATAATAAAAATTTAGGATCAAATGTAGAAGAATATTTTTATAACTTGGAACAAATAAAAAGTTGATACATTGAACTATATAAAAATTTTAAATTTCCAGTTATCAAAACACATTGTTAATAGAGGTAAACATGAATGTATCATGTGTGAAAAGTTTGCAAAGGGCTCATATTCAGAATATATAGAGAAATGTAACAAATCAGTAAGGAAAGAGCAAATAATAGGAAAAAATGGTCAAAAAGATTGGAAATTTACTTCACATGAGATATCCAAATCACCAGAGGTATATATTTTAAGAAGGATGCAAGTTTATTAGTTACCAAAGTGTAATTAAAATCATGAGATACCATCACACACTCACAAGAATGGCTAAGATTAAAAAAAGAAGATAAAGCTTCCAGTATTAGGACAAATAACAACAGTGAGAGTGCGCATCCCTGTCTTGTTCCTGATTATAGAGGAAAACTCTGTTTCTCCTAATGAGAATGATTTAACCATAGGTTTTTCATATATGGCTCTTATTAAGTTGAGATATGTCTCCTCTAAACCTACTTTATTGAGGGCTTTTATCATGAGCAGATGCTGTACTTTGTCAAATACATATTCTGCATCTATTGAAATGATCGTATAGTTTTTATACCTTCTTTTATTAATGTAATGTATCACATTTACTGATTTGTGAATATTGAACCACCTTTGTAACCCCAGAATAAATCCCACTTGTTCATGGTGAATGTTTTTTTTTAATAATAATTTATTTTATTTTTTCAGTGTTCCAAGATTCATTGTTTATGCCCCACACTCAGTGCTCCATGCAATACGTACCCTCAGTACCCACCACCAGGCTCTCCCATCCCCCTACTCCCTTCCCTCCAAGACCCTCACTTTGTTTCTGAGTCCACAGTCTCTCATGTTTTGTTTCTCTCCCTGAATTGAATGATTTTTTTAATGTATTGTTGGATTTGGCTCACTAGAATTTTATTGAAAATTTTGCATTCATGTTTATCAGGGATATTGGCCTATAGTTCTCTTTTTCAGTGGAGTCTTTGCCTGGTTTTGAAATCAGAGTAATACTGGCCTTATAGAATGAATTTGTAAGTTTCCCTTCCTTTTCTACTTTTTTGGAATAGCTTAAGAATAGGTATTAATTCTTCTTTAAATGTTTGATAGAATTTGCCTGTGAAGTCATCTGGTCCTGGACTTTTGTTTTTTGGGAGTTTTCTGATTACTGATTCAATTGCTTTGCTGGTTATCAGTCTCTTCAAGTTTTCTATTTCTTCCTGTTTCAGTTTGATAGGAATTTATCTATTTCTTCCAGGTTATCCACTTTGTTGGCATATCACTTTTCATAAAACTGCTAGAACTGATAAACAAATTCAGTAATGTTGCAGGATACAAAATCAACATATAGAAGTCTGCTGCATTTCTATACATCAATAATGAAGCAGGAAAAAGAAAAATCAAGGAGTCAGTCCAATTTATAATTGCACCAAAAAAATAAGATACCTGAGAATCAACCTAACCAAAGAGGTGAAAGACCTGAACTCTGAAAACTATAAAACACGGACGATAGAAATTGAAGAGGACTCAAAGACATGGAAAAGCAGTCCATGCTTGTGGATTACAAGGAAAAATATTTTTAAAATGTCTATGCTACCCAAAGCAATCTACACATTTCTCACACAACTAGAACAAACAATTCTTTTTTTTTTTTCCAAAGATTTTATTTATTTGACAGAGAGAAACACAGCTAGAGAGGGAACACAAGCAGGGGGAGTGAGAGAGGGAGAAGCAGACTTCTCGCCGAGCAGGGAGCCTGATGTGGGACTCGATCCCGGGTCTCCGGGATCATGACCTGAGCCGAAGGCAGTTGCCTAGCCAACTGAGCCACCCAGGCGTCCCTAGAAAAAACAATTCCAAAATTTGTACAGAAATTTAAAAAAAAAATAGCCAAAGCAATCTTGAAGAAGAAAAGCAAAGGTTGAGGTATCACAACTCTGGACTTCAAGTTGTCTTACAAAACCATAGTGCTCAAAACAGTATGGCACTGGTACAAAAATAGACTCATAAATCAATAAAACAGAATAAAGAAAAACAGAAATTATCCTATAACTGTATGGCCAATTAATCTTCAACAAAGCAGGAAAGAATATCCAGTTGGAAAAAGACAGTCTTTTCAACAAATGGTGTTGGGAAAACTGGACAGCAACATGCAGAAAAATGGAACTGGACCACTTTTGTATAACATACACAAAAATAAATCCAAAATGGATTAATGACCTAAATGTGAGATTTGAGACAATAAAAACCCTAGAGAACATAGGTTTTTAAATCTTTGACATTGCCATAGCAACTTTTCACTAGATATTACTCTTGAAGCAAGGGAAACAAAAGCAAAAAATAAACTATTAAAATAAAGATGTCTGCACAGAAAAAGACATGATCAACAAAATTAAAAGACAGCCTATGGAATGGGGAAGATATTTGCAAATGACATATATGATAAAGGGTTAATATCCAAAATATATAAAGAACTTATATAACTCCACACCCCCAAGAAATGAATAATTCAATTTTTAAAAAGATGATAATATATGAACAGACATTTATCCAAAGAAAACAAGCCATGGCTAACAGACAAATGGAAAGATGCTCAACATCACTCATCATCAGGGAAATACAAATCAAAATTACAGTATCATCTCACACCTGTCACACCTAACAACATAGTAAACAATGATGTTGGGAAGGATGTGGAGAAAGAAGAACCCTCTTATACGGCTGATGGGAATGCAAACTAGAGCAGTCACTCTGGAAAACAGCTTGGAATTCTCTCTAAAAGTTAAAAAGAAGGCTACTTTACAACCCAGCAGTTTTACTACTAGTTATCTAGACAAAGAATACAAAAATATTTATCCAATGGGACATATGTGCCCCCTGATGTTTATAGCAGCATAATAAGAATAGTCAAATTATGGGAAGAGCCCAAATGTCCATCACCTAATGAATGGATAAATAAACTGTGTTTTGTCTCTCTCCCTCCATCTATCTATCTATCTATCTATCTATCTATCTATCTATCTATCTATACACATATATGCATATATATAATGGATGATTACTCAGACATCAAAAAGAAGGAAATCTTGCCATTTGCAACAGCATAGATAGAGATAGAATATATTATGCTAAGCAAAATGACTCAGAAAAAGATACTATATGATTTCACTCATAGGTGAAATTTAAGAAACTAAACAGATCAACATAGGGGTAGGGGTAAAAAAGAGAGGGAGGCAAACCATAAGAGTCTCTTAAATCCAGAGAACATACGGAGGATGGAGAAGAAGTGAGTGGGGGATGGGCTAAGTGGGTGATGGATATTAAGGAGGGCACTTGTTTTGAGCACTAGGTGTTACATGTAAGTGATGAATCACTAAATTCTACTTCTGAAACCAACATTACACTATATGTTAACTGACTAACATTTTAATAAAAACTCGAAACAACAACAACAACAAAAAACTTATGAGATAACACCTCACAGCTGTCAGAATGGCGGAAATCAACGACACAAGAACTAACAAGTTGGCAAGGATATGGTGAAAGGAGAACGCTCTTGTACAGGGAATGCAGGCTGATGCAACCACTGTGGAAAAAAAGTATGGAGTTTCCTCAAAAAGTTAAAAATAGAATTGCACAGGGGTACTTGGCTGGCTCAGTTGGTAGAGCATGTGATTCTTGATCTCAGGGTTGTGAGTTCAAGTCCCACATTAGGCATGGAAGCTACTTTAAAAAAAATAGAACTACCCTATCATCTATCAACTGTACTACCAGGTATTTACACAAAAAATACAAAAATACTAATTCAAAGGGATACATGCATCCCAGGGTTTATAGCAGCATTATCTACAATAGTTAAATTATGGAAATAGCCTGTGTCCACTGAGTGATGAACGGATAAAGAAGGCGTGATCTATTTAGACAGTGGAATCTTACACTCTTACAGTGGAATCAGCCATAAAAAAAAGAATGAAATCTTGCCATTTGAAAAGACATGGATGGAGCTAGAGAGTATAATGCTAAGGAAATAAGTCAATCAGAGAATGACAAATACTATATGATTTCATTTATATGTAGAACTTAAGGAGAAATTAAACGAGGAAGGGGAAATAAAAAGAGAGGGAGGCGAACCAAAAAACAGACTCTTAATTATAGAGGACAAACTGATGGTTAGCAGAGAGGAGGTAGGTGAGGGGATGAAATAGGTGATGGGGATGAAGGAGGGACTAGTTGTGGTGATCTGTGGGTATTGTCTGAAAGTGCTGAGTCACTGTATCGCACACCTGAAACTAATATAATACTATATGTTAACAAACCAGAATTTAAATAAAACTTTAAAAAAGGAAAAATAGGGAATTCAAGTGGTAGGGTGGCTTGGTAGCTCAGTGGGTTAAGCATCTGACTCTTGGTTCAAGTCATGATCTCAGGGTCATTAGGTTAGCCCCTGCCTAGGGCTGTGAACTGAGCATGTAGCCTGCTTAAGCTTTTCTCTCCCCCTCTGCCTCTCCTCCCCCTCATCCTTCTCTAACCCCTCCTCCACTTGGTTTCTCTCCCTCTCTCTAAAAAGAAAGGTAGAAAAGGAAGGAAGGAAGAAGGAAGGAAGAAAGGAAGGAAGGAAGGAAGGAGGAAGGAAGGAAGGAAGGAAGGAAGGAAGGAAGGAAGGAAGGAAGGAAGGAAACTCCAGTGGTAGTGAAGCTTTAAAGTAACTGCTATTAATTGTCGTGTAAATTGGTGCAAACATTTTGGAAAATATTGACAGTCAATGTGAAATCTGAACATATACATTCTTTTGATCCAGCCAGTCCAAATTTCTGTGTGTGCACGTGTGCATACCCAACAGAAACACACACATATGATCACCCAAAGACATGTATTAGAGTGTTTATAACAGAAATACTTATAGTAATCTAAAATCTAAAATTATCCAAGTCTTCTTTTTGGGTTTCATGGATAAATAAATAGTGATATGTTTATATCTCATACAATGCCATAATAAGAATAATCAATCTACAGCAAAGTAATGAGAGGAATGAATCTCACTGAAATTTGAACAAATGAAGCCATAGCACAAAAGAGTACACACACACACACACACACACACACACACACACACACACACACATAGATACACCCACTGTAAGTGCTTAAAGATGTCTCTTTTGCTTTACTTAGAGAATTAACTAAATGGTATTTATAAGCCCATTATAGACAGATTGATAAAATCTTGTTTGCTAACATCCTATGTACACAGCATTAGTCTGCCTGTGTTTATCTATACATAGGCCGAACTGGGATATAGGTATTATTGAGGACACTCAGATGTTCCTTCTGTATGTTACCAATGATTACCACTTAGAAATTGGACACTATCAAAGGAAAGCTATGATCTGATAAATATCAGTCTTCCTCCAAATCACAATGTGTGTACTACACAGTTATTTAAACTAAATAGACAGTTTGCTTATAGAACAATTCAGAAAGCAAATACATCACTTTGTAATTTCTAGTAGTCATATGGGTTATAAGAGTAGACAGGTAAGTCCTGGCAGTGAAATGTTTCAAGCCCACATATAAGAAGAGGAATTGGTTGACCTATGAAGCACCTTTCTGATGTATTTATGGTCTCAGGAGAATGATCATGTCTATAAAACAGCAGTTATCAGGGGAGAAACAACACCATAAAATGAAGAAATAAAACAACTTGAAAATGCTGAAAGATTTTTTTTTTCCCCTCCTGGAGACATCCTATTAAATTCTAATGGATTAGGAAAAAAGATAACCAAAACTGGGGAATTAAAAGGAAGATATCCATATAGCATTTATATTGAAATTCAGGTATATTTATAATTCAATGGACATTTGTCTAAAGAAAAGTGAAAATGCAATTCTCTTACCCATTTGTATAAAAGTACTTTTTCAATAATGAAATGAAATGATACTCTTTAAGACGGTCTTCATAATCAGAGGCAATAAAACATTTCTAAATAGCTATGATGGCACACACACATACACACACACACATACACACATACACATACATACACACACACACATACACACACATACACACACATACACACACATACACACACATACACACACACATACACACACACATACACACATACACACATACACACATACACACACATACACACATACACACACACAGAATTTTCAATTGTTGATCCACATGAAAGCTACTGAAGCTAAAAGAGAAAATCTTATTTTCAAGATGCGTTACTCCTTAGTTGATACGCTATTGAGATGTCTTATGTCTATCTTCAGGGTAACAAGCATAAGTGCTTGTTTTACTCATACACAAAAAGAGATAGATGGGTAGAACTTCAAGGTCAGGCGCTATTCCTTTGCAAGTATTTACTTATTTAACCCTTATAACAGCACTAGGAGATCGTTGTTGTTGTTGTTGTTACATATGATTGTTACAATTTTACAGCTCCATGCATGTGAATCTACAATTAAAAGGTGACTTTAAAATATTTACTGAATGCCTAGCATGTGCTGAGTACGAGTGCGGGCGCTATGAAAGAGCAATGAAGAGCAACAGGAGGACAAGAGGCTCTCTTCAAGCATTTGCAGTCTAGTGACAGAAACAGACACAAATAAAGAAACACGATTATGTAATATGTCAAGGTGAAAATGAAAGAAAAAAAATAACATAAAGAAAAATGGAGAAAGTGCTATTTATATATGGCCTTTAGGGATGCTATCTTCCAGATGGTGGTGTTTAAGCAAAGAAATAAAACCACACAGGTTTCTAGAGAAAGCAAATCCGGGAAAAGGACGACTAGTCCAAGGTCTTGAGCTGGGAGTGGTCCTGGCGTGTTCAATGAATAGTAAGCTAATACGCCACGGCGTCTGGAGTGTGAGGTAAAGTAGCAGGATTGAATTAGTGGGATGCCAAATCATATAAGTCTGTAGATCATGATAAAAACTTTCAATTTTACTTTAAGTGTGTGTTGGAGGAAGAAATAATACGTGATTTAGGACAGAGTACTGACATGATCTATCTTACCTACTGAAAGGTTATTAGGGCTGTTATGTGGAGAAGAGACTGATGGTAAGGAGAGAAAGAAAGTAGGAAGATTATCATTCACAAGTTTTTATTTTGTTAAATAAGAGCAATTGTAATAGACATATTCCTTTTTCTTTTTTATGATTTTGTATATTTATTTGACAGAGAGAAACACAGCTAGAGAGGGCAAACAAGCAGGGGGAGTGAGAGAGGGCGAAGCAGGCTTCCTGCCGAGCAGGCAGCCCGATGTGGGGCTCAATCCCCAGTCTCTGGGATCATGACCTGAGCCAAAGGCAGAGGCTTAACCACTGAGCCACCCAGGTGCCCAAACGTGCACTTTCAAAGGCCTTCAGCATGCCCTCTCTATGGTATTTGGGTTAGAAATGTTTCTGGAAAAATTGCCCTTTGGTTAGGCTTATGCAGGCTTGGTGTGGCCTCGTATAGAAGAAAACTAATAGTACAGTCTCTAATGACTGAATTAGCTGAAAGTTGGAGCCATGATTTTGCAGGTGGTGTGATGGAGAATGGTAGGCCCTGGATATAATGAAAATTTAATTACATACTTAATACAATTAAACCATGAAATCATGAGGGAACATAAAAATTAAAAATATATAATCTATGCTGCCGGGTAGCTGGAAACATTTTCACATTAGAGACCTAACTTCTATTATCAGTGTCAATATCTATATCATGCTTTAATATTTCATATGGATTCCACTAATGAAATTAGGAACACAATCAGGTGGCAAAGAGTAAGAAACCTCCCTTAATAATAAAATACATTGGCAGTATTTGCTCTCTTCTCGAGAGCAGAGGAGGGTTTGTTTGTCTTTCACTGGCCTGAATTACATGCATCCCTTCTGAGAGAGAGAGCTCATTTATATGATTAATGTTATGTGCTTCTTGAAAGTCTAAAGATATGACCAAACGGGGGATAGAAGCAAAGCACACAATTTCCCTTTGCCTTAATTGTGAAAGAAATGATTAAAAATATAGTCGGAGTCCCTATATGTGGTACAGAAAAACATTTATGAAATAATCACTTCATTAGTTTAGCAAAGTCTTTGCCTTCCTGCCATAAATGTGTGATTCCAATACCTAATTCATATTTGGCTCCATTAAGTCTCTTGCTGTCAATTATGGCACTTTGGGACCTTGAGTGGTTGAACATGTTTTACCTTATCCCATATAATTTTTTTCTTAATTTTTGCATTAGCACTCTTTTTTGAATTTTATATTTCATTATAAAATATACAAAACATATATAAATACACTCATTAATAAACAAATTTAAATACATAACATGAATATATTTACTTATAAATATTATATATAATATACATATATAAATATATACATATGCATATGTACATACATATACACATGAACGCCTTTTCTCTTTACTATTTGCCACTTTGTTGTATTTTGTTATGACTCTTTAATACTGATGACTGATATTTGAGAGAAAAATCCCTAGTATTTTTAATGCATCACATCCATGTTAAAACAATGATACTTCATTGGGAAAGACCTGAGGAAGCAACATCCACCAAAATGAGCTCACAGAAGCAGATCTGCCTTCACTGAGATAGAGATTTGCTGAAAGGACTATGATGTTTTTAACTAGCATGATTAGGGGAGCACCAGGGCAGAATGCAGTAACAATAAGCCCTGATAGAACCCAGCCCTATCATGGAGGCTCAGTGTTTGTGGTTAGAAATGGGTAGCGATTCTCTATGGATCCCTCACATTTCTGTACATCTTGCCAGTTAGACACCAGCTGTGCTTTGTTCAAGATTATCTTTTCAAGGATGACAATATATCAAACTACCTTTGGAGATAGAGATAGTGTGTCCTTCCAGAGTACAGGGCATTTTTCTAACCGCCTTAAAAAACAGAGTAATGTCTCCTTGTGAAACAAAGGGTAGGCTCATTTACTGTTCAGTAGAATAAAAATAATTTTCCCCTCCAGAGTAAAGAATATGCATGTTTTCTCTCATAGAAGAGTTTGTTTTACTAAGTTTAAGTTTCCTCTCTTGTATCACAAAGTGCTACATGTCCCAGTACCATCTGGCCCTTTATATGTTCTCCTATAGGAAACGACCCTTGGGTACTTGGTACATGTCCATACTTTGAGTGCTGTTATTGCTGTAACTAAAAAAATAACCTTTATCTCTGACCTGGTAGCCCTAGATCATTTTCAGCTTCCATGAAATTGTAACTTCAATAGTAACTACATTATAACTTCATAGTAACTACATTGCAAGCTTGCACTTAATAAATGACTCCTAGAACTTTCAGAGTCCCTGACAGCTGGGAGGTTCACCAGTTTCTCTCTTGGCTAAGGACAAAGCCTAACTGTAGTTCCATCTCATGGCTAACTTGAGCAATTTTCACCTCATCGTTATTCATGATCAAGGAAGCATGAGTCTTCATCCTGCCGTGATAGAAAAGAGGCCCAGTCTAAGACTTGTGGTCACCTGTAGGTGGTGGGCTTCGTCACAGGCTGTAGTCACTGCAGCGGGAAGCCAGAGGATCTGTTTCAGACAAGTTAAACCTTCCACGCCAGAAATAATGGAAGATTTTATTTTCAGGATTACAAGTAAGTAAAGTTTTAGTAAATAAATAAGCTGGATCCAGGGAGGAACCAATGATTACAGATGCTAGAAAACGTGGGGGAAATTGAGTTAAACAGTCCGATAGTAGGGAATAGGGATTTGTGTGGGAAAATATATGAAGTAAAGTTAGTACAAATAAAACAAGATATAGTTTTTCTTTGGAATTATAAGGGAAAGGAGAAAATTGGTGATGAAACACAGAATGTTTGGTGTGAAAAAAGAAAGGCTGTCAGGGCTCACATTGGGATTGCTTTGGGTATAAACATAGAAATAAGGTAAAGGAAAAAGGTGGATTTGGAGACAGTGTAACTAAAATAACTGAATCCTCTTATTGAGAGTATAGCAATCGATCACATTGATAGAGGATCAATTTAATAAATATGCAATGAGAAAGAAGATTATGTGCAGCGAAAGGGAGCATGGCTGATATGAACATACTGTGGATCCATGTACTTTTCCACAGATCTCTATGTAGGATATCATTGAAATTATAAAGTAGTCCCCGTCTTTCAGATTGGACTTTGAGCTCTTTGAGGGCAAAAGCGTTGTCATGATGGTTTATTACATAATGACTGATAAATGAACAAGCTATTTTCAAGATTTAAGTTCACCTAAACTTAAATCTCGCACAATAGGCTCTCAATCGAAGTTCAGTGGAATTATACTTTGATAATGTTAACTATATTTACACAGTTATATGGTGCTTTGTATGTTTAAAAGTACATTTGTATATATTACTTCCTTTGCCCTTCAATGCAGTACTAACGGAAAACATGAACTTTGTTACGTACTCATTTAACACATGAAAAATTCAAGCTGTGAATTTAAGTGATTTACTTAAAATTGCAGAAACAAGCAGCAGACATGCTTGGCCTAGAACACAGAGTCCAATAAAATACACATAAGTGTTAATCAGAGTACCATTGCCTCAGAGATTGAGAAATGAAGTAAAGGGTTTCATTTTAACTGAGTGCTTGCTCTGTACCTGTTTCTGCTCTCTGGGCTATATGCTATCTTATTTCACTATTTCCCTTCCACAATGACCCTTGTGAAGGCTATTATCCCAGCCCCACAGAATCAACACACACACACACACACACACACACACGTGTGCGCACATGCACTCCTCAGCTGAGGCTCTGAGAGGTTAAGTGACTTAAACATATCCATGAATCTTCTAGAACATCATTCTTAGAGTGTGCGTTTTTTTTTCGACTACTAAGACAGGAGAATAAGCCAGAATAACATGAGAAAGATGTAAAATATGAGAACGAGCAACTACCATTAAAAGATCATGTCAAGGAAAATAAGGCCAGTTGATGCAGTGTAGGAATATTCAGACACTGAATAGGTAGAGATGTATGGACAGTAGTGTGGGTACCTGCAAAAAGTCCGTGGCAAGAGTGCCTTTCGAGACAATGAGTGCAGATAACAAAGCAGAGGAGCTGAGAATATTGGATGGAGACATCTGTTGTTAACAGAAGGAAGGTGTTCTGAATAAATGGGATTTGGTTATGCCAGAATTCTGGACTGACCAGTTGCGCTGAAGACAATGTGATACTTACTGGCCAATCTTTCTGCCAGTCTCTAACTTATCTCCCAGGAGTTGACTTTTAGCTTATGGTAACATTCAAGATTCATTAAGAATAATTCTTTAAAGAAGTAAAAGCATTCCATTATTCAGAAATTGCTTATGGAAGTGCCTAATAAAAAGAGAATTATCATGGTTTAAACCTCTGATGATATGGACCCTGAGAGAGAATAGACTTTCAAAATTATCTATGCTGATAGCTCTACAATCATCTAAAAAAAGTGAGCTCAAGGATCGTTTGGAGTTCTATTTCACTTTTCTAATTAGATGAGTTCTTTATCACAATTAGCTGGAGATTAATCACAAAATGTGAACAGTTTTATTTTCTGAACTTCAGGAAACTTAATTGATAATCATTATAATTGTGAAGAAATCTGCAGAGATGTCTCTTTGTGGCTACAACATTGTGTTTCCTACAAGTTCATAGCTGTGTGTGTGTACATGTGTGTGCATGTAAATAGGTGTGTATGCAATTGGATAAAGAAGAAAGGAGATTCTTAAGGGAATATGAGAGATGATCTTAAAAACAAGCAGAATGATTTTGGAAGTAATCATTCAGATACAAAAATGGAGGATTATATAAACCATGTTCTGACCTATGTATATGAAATATTTTTAAATCACTGAAGTCTTCAAAAACTGCAAATAGTTTCTTAAGGAAAAAAGAGGCATTCTTACTTAAAAAGAACTCTTGAACTTAGAGAACTAAGCACAGGAGAGATCAGATAGTAACTTATAATTCTCTAAAAGTTTTAAATCCATATAAAACTCACAATGCAGAATAAATATGCACCCACACACAACCTGAATCTAACCAGTAACTGTTTAAAATCTGAATGTCTTTGGGAAGTGTACCAGAAAACTAAAGGTTTTTAACTTTTCCCAACCTTTTGTCAATGAAATACAAACATATTAAAAATAATCTGTTTATATAAACTGAATGAAAATAAATCAATGCAGAATTTTCCAAATCTCCTGAACTATTTTAAGATTAGGAACAAGACAAACAAAAACAGCAAAAAGAGCATTTTTAAAAATTAAGAAAGAACAAACTTAACTCATTAGCTTTAAAAATAAGTACAAGCATATATTTTAAATTACCTAAAATAATATATATCTTATATTACCTACAAACCAGAACTTTTAAAAAAATTGGTTCATTATTTTATGAATAATACTGCATTTTTTGAGGGATTTATTTTCCAAAGAGAGAAATATCAAATTTGGGAAGAAAAGAAACCATTACAATTTCTCTTCTTAAATTCTAGCCAAATTATAAAAGAAATTATTCCTTTATTTTTTAAATGGGCTTTGCAATATATTGCTACTGCAAAACTACAGAATGTTATTCTGATTACAGACTGTAGCAATTATTTCATGTCAAAAACCTTAACATACAAAAAGTAAATATTTTATATTAATATGAATTACTTCTACTGACTACCTAGAAACACATTTTAAGTATCTCACGATTTACCAAAAATCTACTTGGAACTAGGTCATTTAGATAAGAAGACTCTTTGAAACACAGGTGGATAATTCAAAATCTAATGCATGACCTAAAGATTGCAACTACTTCTAAAATAAGTGCAGAAGTATTTTTTCATTACTCATTTCTTTTAAAAATGTATTAAATTCACTTGCTAATAAAATTTTAAGTCAGGCATATTTCAATGAAGAAATGTTTGTGTCTAACTAACACTCATATGTTTAAATACATAATACTAGAAATACTGATACAAAGATCCTACAATTTTATTTTGTAACCCTCTTTGCATGTGTACTTAACTTTGAATCCTTTTTTTAAAGCTTATCTTTTCTAGTTATGCATCTAAATACAATACTAGAAAGCCTAAATATAAATTAGCATCTCTTTGGTAAAATAAAAAGACTTCCACTTCTGGGAAGATGGAGTAGGGACATTTTTACTCGTTTCCTCCTCTTAAGTACAGCAGACAACTAAAACCTTGGAATGAATGTATATACATATTGTATATTCTGAAAGTTAGAAAGAAAAAGAAAAAAAAATGTTTGCACTATTTGCAAACTGCAAAAGTAACAAAGGACTGGTATCTAGAATTTATAAAAAACTCTCAAAATCTAAAAATGAAAACAAAGAATCCAATTAAGAAATGGATAAGACATGAGCTTTCACTATAGAATGTACAGATGACGAATAAACTCAAAAATATGTTTACCATCCCCAGCCATATTGGAATTGTGAAGTAAAACCACAATAAATTGCCACTACATACCTATAAGAATGGTTACAATAAATAACAGTAACAATACCAAAGACTGGTGGTGACACAGAGAAACCAGATCACTTGTACATTGTTAACAGGGATGTAAAATGGTACAGCCACTCTGAAAAAACAGTTGCTTTCTTTAGAAACTAAACATACAACTGCGACATGATCTAGCAGTTGAATTCCTTGGAATTTATCACAGAGAAATCAAAAGTTATACTCACACAAAAGCCTACATGTGAGTATTTATAGCAGCTTATTTCATAGCAGCCCCAAACTAGAAACACCCTCCTCGCATTCGTTAATGGGTGAGTTGTTCAACAAACTGTGTTATATCCATGCCATGGAATCTCACCATTTAGCCACAGAAAGGACTGAACTACCGATGGACGCAAGAATCCATCTGGATGAATCTCCAGAGCAATTATGCTGAGTAAAAAAAGCCAAATCATGAAAAGGTTATGTATTTTATGATCTCATTTATATAATATTCTTCAAATGGCAAAATTAGAGAAATAGAGAACAGATTAGCATTTGCTGCTTATTAAGGGGAAGATAGGAGTGCGAGGGTAGTATGTGTGGCTATGAAAGTGTGACAGGAGGGATCTTTGTGATGATGGAAATGTTCTGTATTTTGACTATATCAATGTCAACTTCTCAGTACTGTAGTTTCACAAGATGTCACCACTGGATGAAACTGGTAAAGAGTCTATGGGATTGCACCATATTATTTCCTAACAAAAGCATGTGAATTTACAGTAATTTTCTATATGTGGTTCAATCTAAAATTAATAAATGAAAAGGTATTAATGAAGTCAGAAGAGATTTGTACAATAGGGACATTTAAAAATTTTTTCATTTGTATTTTTGTTTGGGAACTTACTGCTTTGGTAATAAGGAAGAGGAAATACAATGGTCTTGTAATCTAAACTTTTACATGTAAACATATCCCTCTGTTCACATCATTGTAATGCTCAAGTATGAAAGGAAACTTTTAAATCTATCCTCTATTATTACAAATGCAACCTGTTCTCAGAGTACTTTATGGCAAGGGTACGAGCTTCTAATTTGAATGAAAGGACAAGTTGAGTTGTAAAAGTACTGGTTGAGTTGTAAAAGTACTGGTCTCACATTTTTCTCTCCTAGGTGCCCTTAGATTCATTAAGATTTACCAAAAATTAAATTTTCTTTCTGAGCTTAAAAGTGTTTGTTCTAAATCTTAGAGATTCTGACTTAATGGTTTTATAGTACAGTTTAATGCGGCCAGTTAGATAAATTGGCATCATACTACTTTTGCTTAGCTGAAAGGTGTGTGTGCACATGCACATAGATGAGCTTCTAATTTCTGCAAAGGATCCCTCTAAGTTTTTAGAAAACTGTTGGCCTATTTTCAAAAGCCAGAAATGAGTGAAGCCCAGTGCTCACTATCAGAAATCAAGAGGCTATTTAAGTGATGGTGATGGGAGCTTTCAATGAACACAAAAGATGAAACAGAAAGAAGCTGGATAAAGATAATTCTATTCTAGAATCCAAAAGGCAAGAGAAAATCAAGAAGTTAGAGGTCAGCATCATTGAGGAGGGAATGACTTTGTACCTCTAATTGATTCTGCAGTCTCCTAGAGAGGTTGAACTTCTTTGGAAACAGAAAGGTGTTGAACAGAAGCAGGAAATACATCCCCGGACACAGACCAAAAGTTATCCTCAAATCATCTATGTATGTTGGATAATTAAATTCTGGAGGCCTGAAGTAAAATTCTTCAAAGTTATCTCCTTGTAGTCCTCTAAAAAAATAACCTTTGCCATATGCCCTGGGAAACCCATCTTTTCATCGACAATATGAAAATGCTTATTAGTCTTAAAAGACTATTGTGAGAAGGAATGTAAGTTTGTAAATTATTAAAATCCTTTATGATTGTAAAAATATTAAATCAAGTTCACTATCAGGTCACCCTAAAACTATGGAGAGAGCTCAGGGTGAAAAGCTAGGCTAAGCTTGAAATTAAACATTGCTCTGCTGCTTGATTCAAGATACTTAGGGAATTTACTTTGAGCCTAAATTCTGTTTAGTGATAGGTCTGCCATCTAGTGGCCACTTAAATAAATACAAGCTGTCATCATAAATTAGAAATTCCTATGAAAATATTAGGTCATCAAAATGGACTATTTCCGATCCAAGTGAAGACAGACAAATTTGACTTGTGGTAGGAAAATTTTTGTCCAGGACTTTAATTAAAGATAATTATGCTGACTCAAAATACTGTGAGTACTTACAAAAAGCAAACTGAAAACAACACTTTTACCTTTATACTGACTTCAAAATAAGTTATTTTCATACTTCCACTGAGTTTAAAAGGAACTGCTACATTAAATTAACAATTTTTCACCTAATTATCTTTTATTTTGTAAACAAGTTTATCTTTTCTACTTCTTCTTTTTTTTTTTTTAAAGATTTTATTTATTTGACAGAGAGAAACACAGCCAGAGAGGGAACACAAGCAGAGGGGAGTGAGAGAGGGAGAAGCAGGCTTCCCGCCGAGCAGGGAGCCCGATGTGGGACTCGATCCCGGGTCTCCGGGATCATGACCTGAGCCGAAGGCAGTCGCTCAACCAACTGAGCCACCCAGGCGTCC